>PVLA01010632.1:0-38839 GCA_004027455.1 Hydrochoerus hydrochaeris
GGGGAAGGGAAAAGAAGGGAGGGGAAGTGAAGGGAAGGGGAAGGGAAGGGATGGCAAGGAAAGGGAAAGGAAGGAGAAAGGAAGGGAAGGAGAAGGAAAGGGAAGGGAGGGGAAGGGAAGGGAGAGGAAGGAAGGAAGAAGAAAGAAAGGGCATGCAAAAGAAAGTTTTCAAAGATGAGCTTGTGAGAATAGATAATAGACAATAGACAATAGGAGCTAGTGAGAAGATGGAATAAAAATTTTCTGAAAGAGAAGTCAGGGCGGAAAGCTTGGAGCTCAGCTCTTTGAAGCAGTGGCAGTGGCATTCTGCCTCTGAGATGAGGGGTCCTTCACAAAAGCTAACCTCTGCATCTAGGAAAAAGGCATTACATAGGCATCCTATTCTGTGCCACCTCAAATCCCTTCGGAGCAAGAAGATATAAACTAAAGGTCATAATATTAGAGAGGACATTACTACTGTGGCCTGGAAGATCTCCAGCAGTCGTTATACTGGTCTGCATCCTGTACAGAAAAAAAGCCATGCTTTCCTTGAGCAGGATGTAGCTTTGCTTTCTCCCAAAAGACAATTCTGCCTTGTGAAAGCTAAAGTATAACTTTAAGTACACACAGTAATTTTATAAATGCAATTGTCCTTCCTCCCCCATCACATCTCTATATCCTAGTTTTGCAACCTTGGTACTTTTGACATTTGGGGACATATAACCCTTCTTCTGCAGGGGTATCCTGGGTGGAGTAGGATGTTTACCAGTATCCATGGCCTCTATCCATACCAGAAATACTCCTTCTCCATTTGAGACAATCAAAAATGTCTCTAGACATTTCCAGATGGTCCCTGGAGGACAAAATTGCCTCCCATTGAGAACCACTGACTGTCCCCTTCAATTCGTGCCACAAGCCCAGATTGGGCATATGGTTCTTGTCTTATTGGGCTTGAAATGATAAATCGAATCAATGTGGAACATTTTTGTCATTTCTGCTGTTTAAATAAACATCTTTTTTTAAGTTTTTATTCCACAGTTAAAGAAAATGAATTACACTGCCAATGACCAGAAAGCACAACCAGGACATCATGAACTAAAACATAATTAAAAAGTTATGATTAGAAATGAGTGCTTTGTAGAAATTCAAGTATTAGATAATGACCTTTTCTATTTACAATGCATCCTCTGTCCTTTTTTTATCAAATGGTGGGTTTTTCACAGTGTTTACCAACAATGCCACAGTCTCTACTGCTTTCTGGATTAGACTTCTAATTGCTCAGTTGGTGGCACTCTCTCCACACTCTCATGAACATGGTAGCCCACATTTTTCAGCTGATGACTCTTCAGCCACAGTTCAGAATCTTGACTTTGGCATAGCCTCTGCTCCTGATCTCATCTCTATACTTTTCTGTGCCCAGCAAGATCCTGAGGCATTTCCTCAGCCTGAGCCTCACTAGATGTGCCAACCCCTGCTCAGCAGTTCTGTCTTTGGAGGTTTGTGCCCACATCTCACTTGCTCCACCTTACACATTACTGAATAGAGGTGCTGCTGTTTCTGGAGCCTGGGACCCTAGGGACCTAGTGAGGACCAAGCCCCGACCAATGTTCTTTCTCAATATCCTGCCTTTCCTTTGGCTCTGGCCTTTGCAGCCCTACAGTAAGTTACATCACTCCACTAGCAGCAAAATTACTTTATTCGGTGACATATTTTTCTGCAGTGGTGTATTGCCCAGTCTTGATCCCCTGTTCCTTTTAGAAAACACCAACTGAGTAGTGGCTGTTGTCATTTTAACTTTTCCATCTGCTTTTCAAGTAGGCCTCCTTCACACATGGAGAACCAGTACTATCTGCTGCATCAAAGTGCATTGCTTTCTTTTGCTTTCTAGCTCAGTTATTGGTTTTTCTAATAGATTCCTCTAGATTCAACCTTTGTGGACCTTCTAAAGGCTCAGACTTTTAAGGACCCTCCCCCCCCTTTCTGTTACTTTCCCAAATATGGAGTTCATGTGTCTGAGGCAAGACGTATGGCTGATGCACTTGCCCTTTTAAGGGTCAGTAGCATGAGTATCACTAGAAATTTATTATAAATGCAGATTCTCAGGCCCTACTCCAGATCTACTGACTCCTGGGTGCTTCTGATGCACATGGAAGTTTGGGAAGCATTGACCTCCATGATCTCATGGAAGCAAGATAGAGTCAGATTACTTGGATGAAATGCTGTCTGTCTCCTCTTGTCTCCATAGAGGGGTCCCTATCCACTCTGAGAGTGCTTGACCTGTTGCCATTCACAGTTAAAATCTGCCATCAGTTCATGACCCATACTTTGGTCTCCTTGGCTTAGTAGAGACTTCTGCACCACCCCCAATTATGTCCTGGCTGCTGCCCTGTGACATTTAAGATCCAGTTCTCTCATCTCCCATGCAGTGACTCCCCCTAACAAGCTCCCTAGCCAAACTGTCATCTCTCTCTGGCCCAAGTCTACACTATATGGGAACAGAGCATGGCCTATGAAAGTAAAATCTTGGAGAAAACCATGTTGTGCCTGACCACTCTGTGGTACAAAGGTGGCCCAAGTGAAAAGAAAGGGGCAAGGGTGAGGGTGACCAGAGCAATCTCTAGAATCCTAAATGGAGAGTGGTCCTTCTTGTTTTCTCACCATGTTAACCCCACTTAACCAAGTCCCAGAGCAGGCTTATGGGAAGCCATATCTGATTTCTTTGCTCTCCAGCCTTTCTATCTCTCCCACTGCCCTTCCTTTTCCCCACAATTTCTGTGCTGCTAAAGGAATGGCATTTTTAAAGTAATTTTCCCTAAGTTATATCTCCTTTCTTTCTGACCTCAGATAACTCTTAATGGTGTACAAAGTATACTAAAGAATTTTCTAAGTTTTCCAGACTTAGAGAAAATTACCAAAGGAAGATAATATTTAGGGAAATTCTGAAGACACTTGCATGGCTTGCAAGGCATTCTGTCTTGCTGTGGCACCCTGTTTTCAGATGGGAGGTGCTGAGTGCTATCTGGATATGTGTCATAGCATCCCTAGTATTACGAAGTCTAATCTTCTTTCCTCTAGCCTCTCCTCACACAAGAGTAGATATGGAATACTAGACCAAAGGGCACTTAAGGAGTCAAAAAATGTGAAAATCATATGCAATTTGTGAAAAAATAGCCCTGTTGCACAAAGGAGGCTTCACATCTTTCAAGCTTCCAAACCAAATACAAATATGGGTGCCCAGACCTATATCTTGAAAGCAGGCTCACTGTAAAAATATAGAAAATATGTATCACATTGTGTGTCAAGTTATGGACAACTATTTAGAAGAAAACAAGAGACAATATGATAGTCAAAAAAGAAAATATGTATCAGACAGTAGCCTAATAAAATGAGGAAAGTTATGAACAGAATTTTACTAAAGATGTTGTACAGATAGCAAATAATTTCATGAAAAGCTGTCCATATCTTTAGTCATTAGGGAAATGCAAATAAACCACAGTAAGGCATCACAACAGAAAGGCTGGAATTTAACTGATCATACCAACTATTTGTAAGAATGTGGAACAACCAGTACTCTTTTATATTGCTGACAAAAATTTAAATGACACAACTACTTAAATTAAATTTGCATCTACCATATGATCTTGTTATTCCACTCCCAAGTACATGCTCAAAAGAAGCCAATACATACATCCATGTAAGGAGCGGCATGTTGACATTCTTGACAGCATTATTTGTAACAGTCCAAACCTGGAAACAACCTAAATACCTTTCAACAGGTAAATGGGTAAACATGTTCATATATAATATAGACCACTATTCAGTAACAAATGGAATGGACTAGTAATACACGTGTCGATATTGATGAATCTCAAAATAATTATCCTGAATGAAAGAAGCTAGGCAATCCTGTTTTATGTCATATCTATGACATTCTTGAAAGTGGAAACTAATTTATACTAGCAGAATAAGTGGTTGACTGGAAGATGAACTGTAAGTGAGTACAGGAAAATTGCAGAGAGATGATGGAAATGTGATTGTCATGTTGGTTTCATGTGTTTCTATGTATCAAAAGTGAAAAATCATACATTTTTAAATATTGCAATTTATTGTACTTCAATTATAATTGTTTTACACAATGTCCATTTTATTTACCTTTAGAATCACTTTACTTTCCTAAAAGTAATAAGATTTCTGCTCAGAAATTATCAACTTCATTACCCTCTAAGCAGGATATACAGAGTAATGCAACAGAACAAAATGTAGAAAGCTGTATATTCATATGTTTTGTATTAATCCTTAGTTTATCTAGTTAACTTTTATTTCTGTGAGATAGTCCCTTCACTGCTTTGGTACTTACTGGTTAGAGATCAGGGGATCTAAGCAGGTCTTAACTCTCTCCCTAGATGTTAGGTTGATGCATTGTGTCAACTTGAGCAGTTTAGAAGTTTAACTCAGCAGGGAGTCAAGAGTTCTTACTTTGTAAAATAAATATCCTCATCCTGTGCAGAGGAGAGCAAGGAGATTTTGTGAGTGCTACATCCACCATGAAGGTGTGTGGTTGGCCTGTGGATAGTATAAGGGAGGAGAAGAGGTTTGTTTTCCCTTTTTTGTTCTGGCTGCTTCCTTGAAGTGTTGCCCCAGTGCCATGCTGCCCTGCCTTGGAGCCAGCTAATTATGCACTGAAACCTCCACAGAGAGCTAAATAAACCTTTCCTTCCTCCATTTTGGGTGTTGAGTATTTTATCCCTGTAAGAAGAGAAAAGTAACCAAGACACTAGTTTAAGAAGGTGTTGAACCATGCTAAGTACCATGTAGTCCAATAGGAATGAACTTAAACATATGATGAGAACAGCTAACATTCTTGTAGAATACATCTTGTGCTAAACTAAAAAGAAAAGGGAAAATGTAGATGACATAGGATACAGAGATGAAAAAAGACATAAGGTCAGGCACACATAAACAAAAGTCCTTATGGTAAAATGAAAAGAAAGTTTTGATTTGTACAAAATGAAGTGGGAATACAGAAGACCTAGAGTCTAATCCTGCCTAGAGAGTTCTAAAAAGGCTTTATTAAAAAAAGCATAATTGAATTAACTCAATCATAAAATATAAGAGAGAAGTTTCCAGATAAATAGATTGTGAATACAGTGAGGCAGTACTGCTGATGAGTGAAAGCACAAATGACAGCATGGTGTTGTGAGCCAGGATAGCCAGAAAAGTGACAGGAGATGAAAATGAAAATGAAAGTGAAAATGAAAATGAAAATGGAGGTTGAAGCTAAAGTATCTCCTTTGTAATAGGGAGCTATTGGAGGAGGTCTTTAAGTAGGGATGTGAAAAAAAATGTTTTTGGATTCAAAAAAGGTAATCTAGTTGCAGAATGTGAGATAGATGATAGAGGAAAAAATCATTAGAGTTAAGATAATTTCAAGTCTGCTGGGATAGTCCAGATAAAATGTAGGAGCTCAAATGAAGGCAGTGGCAACTAGGGTAAGGGGCCACAGATTCAAGATATTTCAGTTAGACTGTTTCTTTTTGTTTTTATTGGTACTATACATGCTTGCACCACATAATAATTACATTCATCTTGGGGAGTTGGTACATGTACATAACACTTCTTAATTTTTTTCATCCCCTATTTCTCCCCTCTATCCTGCTTCACAAAAGATCTCCCTGTTTTCTATTATATTTTTGTTTTTTATTTTAAAGAGAACAGAACAAAACAAATCAGAACAGAAAAATGCAAGCAACACAGCACTTCATAACAGACAACCAGACATCAAAAGTAGCTACTGTAATGTCTCTTTTCTTCTAAGTAGTTGAGCATAGCTTCACACACATTAATAGCAAACATAACAATATAGTATAAAGCCATTCAAAAGAATGAAAGCATTATAGGACTTCAAAACCAAATAACAGGAAATGAACAATGGCTACTATAACATCTCATTTTCCTCAAAAAATTTGTCTATACCATCACACATAATAAAATCAAATAAACCACAACAGGATAGAACCAATCAAAACAGAAGAACAAAAGCATGGTAGGACTTCAAAGCAAGATGATAGTAAATCAGCAATGGCTTCCATAACGTCTTGTTTTCTTCAAAATAACTATTCATATGTTACACATAATAAAATCAAAATAGAATAAACCAATCAAACAAATGAATGAAAGCATTATAAAACTTCAAAGCAATATAATAGGAAACCATGATTACCATAATATAGCCCATTATATTCAAAATAGCTGCCCCTACCATCTGACAGCATAGATCTAACAAAACAAGACAGAATAAAGCCAAACCTATCAAAATTGTGCAAACAATGCAAGAATTCAAGATAAGACAATAAGAAATTGACAGTAGTTTCCACCTTGCCCTCCCAGGTATTTCCTCCCCTTTTATATTAACTATTTTGCTTTTGGATCCCACTACCTCCTTCTGTTTCTTATGCTAAGGTTCACACTTATGAGTTTGAACTGTTTCAGCCATGAACACAATCTCCAGTTGTGTCTATTTACGTACAGGAGCTTTGAGAGTATTCTACTTTATAGCTGGGTAGCTTTCCACTGCATGAAAATACCATATGTTTCTTATCTATTCTGTGGTTGATGGGCAAGTTACTCTTGCTTTTTTTTGGTCTCCTATCACATGAATCAATTGTTCTCTCTCCTTTGATTTTCAGTCCATTAATTTCCTTTCCAGTTTAATGTGTTTCTTTTCTAAGGTATATTGATGGATCTTATTTCTTAATCCACTCTCCCTGCGTTTGTTCTTATTGCTGACCTGAACATTGGTTTGTCTCTGCCCCGCTATCCTCCTGTTGTTGGCCCCCCACGTTTCCCCTTTATTCAATTGCCTGTCTTATTTGGTGACACTCCTCTGCTGTTGTTCCTGGAACCATGGTCAGCCTTATCTCTCTCTAGAATATCCTTTAGCACTCTCTGTAGGATTGGTTTGGTAGTCATGAATTCCTTCAGTTGTTATTTATCAAGGAAGTATCTTATTTTTACATCAATTTTAAAAGACGGTTTTGCAGGGTAGGCCAATCTGGGTTGGAAGTTGTTTTCTTTCAGAGTTTGAAACACTTCACTCCAAACTCTTGACTTGATGGTTTGTGTTGATAAGTCTGCTGTGATTCTGAATGGTTTTCCTTTATAGGTGATTTCTGTCTCTTCTCTAACAGATATAATATTTTATTCTTGTGCTGAATTTCTGGGATCTTGATTATTATATGTCTTGGTGTAGATTTACTTTGGTTATGACTAATTGGAGTCCTATATGCCTCACTTATCTGCATGCCAGATCCATTTCCCATGTTTGGGAAGTTTTTTTCTATTACTTCTGTGAATATCCTTTTAATTTCATTTGTGTTAACCCTGCTTCTTCACCTTCAGCCTATCGCTGTTAAGTTATGCTTCCTTGCATCATCTTACAGCCATTGAGCTGTTATTTACTGATTTTGTGTTATTTTTAAGAAATCTTTCCTTTCATGATCACTAGCTGCAATCATGTCTTCAAGGTCTGAAATTCTATCTTCAGTATCTTTCAAGTGATTTTGCCAGCATTGAATTAAATTTTTAATTTCCTGGATCTCTCTTTGAATCTGTTTCATGCATTGTAATTACTTTCTACGTTCATTCAAGGTTTCCATCATTTTCCTCTGCTCCTCTTTATTGTCTCTGTCTTCTTTAGACCTGCTGAACAATTCTTTCAGTATGTTTGTGGTTTCTTCTTTTACCAGAGATATTATTTCTGACTTGACTGCTTTTACAATCTCATGAAGTTGTTTCCTTACTTTAGTTTCTATCCTCTCAGAGATTTCAGGTGTGTGACTTCTGTTTTCTTCCATGACTGTATCTCCCAGACTTATTCTGTGTGGGCTAGAGGTCTCAGTTTGCCCTTTGCTCTTTCATCTTGACATTCTCCTGGGTTCCTCCCAACAAGCTGTTTGTGAGGCCCCACACACTTCCCATGTTGGCTGCCCCTAAGCAGTGTAGGGGGATTATACAGGCACCTGGGTTCCTCTAATTCCAGATTTACAGGGAGATAGCAGGGTGTGGAGTAGGCTTCTCTAGATCTATGCAGCTACACTGTGGCTTTGCTGATGATCAGTGGTACATGGAGGTGGGGCTGCTTCTCTCAGCCTGTATGTCTACACTGGGACTCCCACAATGGTGGCAAACACATAGGAGTGTACTTGTCTGATTCTGCTAGTAGGTGATGGCTGCCTGAGGGAACCAAGGGCCTCAAATGGTGGCCTATGGATGCACAGGGCTTACCTGACTGTGTGTCCTTGCTCCTGCTGGCTGCCTGTAGGAAGGAGCCTTCTGGTGGCACCTCCCTGAGGGTGAAGGCAGATCTGGTGGTTCTCTCTATCCATGCTGGCCACTTTCAGGACATGGCCTCTTGGTGGTGGTGCACAGCAGGCAGAGGTGGATCTGTCTCCCTTGACCCGTACTGGGCACATGGAAGAAGAGGCCTTCCCGTGGCAGCTCTCAGCAAGCAGAGGCAGATCTCCTGGTTCTCTTGTCCCACACTATGTCTATTATCTTTTATTTTGCTCTTTATTTATGTTTTGGTTTTCCTCTATAAGAGAATCATGTGATATTTAAATTTGTGGGTTTTTTTTAATTTTGAAGGTAGTAAAGTACAACAGAACAAGATAGAATAAAGCCAATCAAGACAATGCAGTGAAATTGATACAGAACTTCAGAGCAGGTTACCAGTATAACAGTAATAGGTACCATAGTATACCTCGTTATCTTCACAGTAGTTGTCCTTTCAGTCAGGTATAGCAAAATCAAACCAAATACAGAACATCACAAAACCTATCAAAACAGAGTATTGAATAGAGCAATACAATTAATAAAAACAAAGCAAAACAGTAATAACAATATTTGCCTTCAAAGAGATGGTAGAAGAAAATACCCCATATATGCTGTATTGCATACAGTCATCCTCCCAAGAGATGCTCAGACTCCTGCCTCCATTTGCTAATGGTGAGGGGGATGTTTGATTCTCAGTAGGCTCATGGATAACTACCAGGGAAGCCAGCAGGTTGCTTTGTTGCCCAGCACCCAAAGTTCCAACATGGAGTGGATCTCAGGAGATGCTGGCTGCCTGGTTCTCTCCTTGGGTCACCTGGCACTCACTCAAGTCATGGCTGCTTACCAGGGAGGCAAGCAGGTTCCTTTGTTGCCCAGAGCCCTAAGTTCCAACATGGCATTGATCTCAGGAGACACTGGCTGCCTGGTTTTCTCACTGGGTTGCCTGATGCTCACTGGAGCCTCAGCTGCTTATCAGGGAGGCGAATGGGTTCTTTGTTGCCCAGCGTCCTAAGTTCCAACATGGAGTAGATCTCGGGAGATGCTGGCTGCCTGGTTCTCTCCCTGGGTTGCCCACTGCTCACTCAAGCTGCAGCTGCTTCTAAATTTGTGTGTTTTATTTATTTTACTTGACATTATGGTCTCAAGGTGCAAGTATTATCCTAACGTGACTTGAGTTTATCCTTTATGGCAGAGTAGTACTCCATTAGGGACACAACAGACGTATGGATCTAGAGAAAGGGAAATGATGATGATGATGATGATGATGATGATGATGATGATATTAGCTTTTCTACTGCTGTACACAATATTCAACACTCACTACTTAAGGGAGGAAAGATTTAATTTGGTTCATGGTTTAGGGGGATTCCATGGTTGGCTGATTCCAAGGCAGAAGCACCATGGCAAAAGGGTATGGCAGAACAAAGCTGCTTGGTTCATGGCTACTAGGGAGCAGAGTTGAGCACAGTGTCAGGGAGGAACTTGTGAGGGACCATATGGTACCCAAGGCTGTGCCTCTATGACCCACCATACACACCCTTAGTATGTTTTATTAATTTATAAGTATTTCTTAATCCAAAGAAGTTGACAAATCAGGATCAATAGTTAGAATTATAATTCTGTTTCAGTTTTTATGTACAGGCTTCAATGAATGACGTATCTTTTTTTTCTGGGCTCCCATAGTGCTCAGACTTACCTCTACTCATTTTACTTTGTCATATTTGTTTATTCTACAGGATAATAAGCTTCTAAAGATCAGAGATTATATATCTTCTTGCAGTTCTAAATGGTGTGCCCAGTAAGCATTATACTGGGTTCAATTGGCCCTATCTGAATAATTCTAGGCTTTTTAGAATGGATCACTGGGTGGATTACCATGCCTTTAAATAAAATATGGGATAAAAGGAGAAGCAAGTTTGGAAAAATGATATACATAGGACTTGAAGTGGAATGAGTTAAATTTAGGTGCCTGTGAGAGATATCAAGAAGGTGGTTGATAATATGGATTAGCATTGAGACCAGTGCTTGGGAGAGAGGGAGATTTGGAGGGATGATACTGTATTAATTTGATTACTCTGTATCAACATTCATAATCAACATTCATAATCAATGTGCTCATTGTCTAAAGAAAAAAACTTAACTACTTTGAGACATTTTACTATTTGTACATCAGGAGTTAATTCATTTTTATTAGCTTCAATATAAAGACAAAAAAATGTCCCTGTATTACAACTTGGATGGTAAACTTAATACTACCTGTTTTACCAAAAAAAGTCAATAAAATTTTAGACCACTAGTTTTAGAAAGAAACCTTAATGTATATTGGGCAATATGAGTACATTAAATGATCATAAATACCTCATTTATTTTCAGAACTATCATGAACACTTTGATAACAGTAGAATATGATACCAGTTTTCAACTTCCTTCTTCTCTTCCATTAGTGGTAGGAAATGTATTTCTGGTGGCTTGTTTCAGCTGTCATTCCTTGAAAAATGTAAAGTACTTTATTGAATTTATCTCTCCATATAGTTACCCAAAGAAGTAGAGAATATAGCCACATAAAAAATACATTCCATGTATGCAAGGAACCTGTTTTCTGCCTTCCAGATCTCTAAAACTTTTTCTCTGGTTACCTGTTCAGTTGATTACCTTTCATGCCTATCAGTGCATGACAGTTAATTTAGAATATCAATGAACTCTACCTTTCAATTCTTCAAATAATATATGTAATATAGACCAAATAAAATATGGATATTTTTATAAATAGACTTTTAAAATTAATTCTTGAATTATTTTCTTAAATTTCTGTATTAATGTGAAAAATAGGCAATGTTCAAATCTTCTAAAAACTTCTTTGAGGGGACATTTGTCTCATTGCTTTTATTATTCTTATATATAGGTAATTTGTGCTGATTTAAATGAAGAGAAGATCAAGAAATCAAGCAACAGTCATGAGTCAGGTAAACATTAACAATTGTTTTGAAGCAAGTCTTGCAATCCATTAATTCATTCACCCAACCAACATGATGGGGGCTTCTGCTACAAACCAGGCACTGTATTAATTATTGAATGTTCAAAGTAGCAAAATCCATGGTCCCTACCCTTGGATTTTACATTTTAGTGGGAAACATTCATGTCAGTAATCGATCCAATAGGATAAGTATATAGTGGAGGTATGTATAAAATATATTGGAAGGGTGGGAAACATTCACAGAAGAAGCCATGATTAGCTCAGGCATGAAGGATGAAAAGACTATTCCAGACAGACAAATGAAACACCATAGAAAAATCTTCCAAGGAAAAGGAATACATTTATCAAGATACAGACATTAGAGCATGGTGTGTTTTGTGGAAATGAAAATTGTTTCAGAATTGCTTTAGCAGGGCTGAGGATGTAGCTCAGCAGCACAGCACTTTCCTGGTGAGCACGAGGTCATGAGTTTGATTCTCAGTGCAAAAAAAAAAAAAGAATTGCTTTAGCTAAAAGTTCAAAGTAGAGAATTGCAGAAGACAAATCTTGACTGGTAATTATTTCCTTATGGATTGGATTGTTAAGATTCTGGTAGGCTGTGAAAACAATTACCTTTTATCCTGTTATCAAAGAAAAACTATTGAAGAATATCAGAATTTGCCTTTACAAAAGAGGAAAAATGGAATTAGAAATAAGTAGACTGGATTCAGAATATAAAATAATAACAGCTTTATTAAGTTATAGCCTGTAAATCTTTACCATATTGAAGTCAAAGTTTCCATGGTGGGAAAATATGTGATTGATACTTGAAAGTGGTCCATGAAAATACCAAGAATATCTATTCCTTATCTGAAAAGTGTAAGTCTATAAATGAACATAAAATTATGTTTAATGATTATATTCAATTATTCAGTAACTTTACTGAATCTCATGTTTTAGATCATCCTTTCGTATTGCCTACTAAATGTTTCCATCCATCAGACAAGTGTACTAAAGTTCTCCACTATAATTTTATTTACATTATATTCCCTTTGCATCTCTAATAGATTTAGAAGATTTAGGCTGTTCAGGACAGTTAATCCTCTATTTTGCTGAAAACAATAGACTTTTTAAAAATAGTTTAACACTTGCATTAGGTATCTTTTGTTGAGTAATAAATAATCCCTCAAAACTTGGCAGCTTCAAAACTCCTGGTAGTTTCTGTTGTCAGAAATATGAAAGCAGCTTACCTAGGTGATTCTGACTCAGTGTCTCATGAAGCCATAATCAAGATATCATCCAGGTCTGTTGTAGGCATCTGAAGATTTGGCTAGGACTAGTGGACTCACTTCCAAGGTGACTCACTCACAAGACTGTTGGGAAGAGGCCTCAACTCCCTACTGGCTATTGGTCTCAACCTCATCATGTGGGCCTCTGAACAGGGCTCATGATATAGCAGTTGGCCTCCCCAGAAGTCTCAGAAGTTACACATCATCACTTCTACCATATGCTACTGAGTAGAAGAAACAAGTTGCCAAGTCCATCTCACACTCAAGAAGAGAATTAACCTCTGCCATTCAGAAGGATTAATATCAAAGAATTTGTGTATATGCTCTAAAACCATTGCAGTATCATTTTCACACTTAATTTCTCAGGCTTATGCACTATTAATTTCAGGTTCTTCTTTCTCAAAACTGAAACATACATAAAAACATACTCATACTCAAAGAAACTCAAAAAAGTACAGAGAATGTAAAACATTTTAAGCAGATCATTGAAACTTTTTGTGGTACTGATAGTCAAGTCCAAGGCCTCATGCATATTGGGCAAACGCTCCATCACTGAGCTACATCCCCAGCCCTGATCACTGGAATTTACTGGCTACTCACAATATGCTTCATATTTATTGGAAGAAAATAATAAATACTAAATCATCTTGACTTTGAACTGAGCTCTAATTAGTAATACTACTTTCTAGTATTCAGAGCTTTCAATTTGTCTAGACATTCATTTAGTCAAGGCACATGCGTAATGGACAAAGACCATCCTAGGATTCCTATGGACGTGTACTAAATACAAACATGCTTTAATATCATTACCCAGAAATATTTACTACAATTCTCTTATGGAACTAGATGGCACACAAACATGTGAGATGGTTTTTGAGTGGGAAGAGATTCATGACATGCAAACTAATGAACAAGAAAATTCATTCAACAAATAAATGTTATTGAATGCTTACTATGTTCTGAACACTGTAAACTCATAATTACAATACAATACAGTAAGTCCTATAATAGAAGGGTATATAGGGTGCTTCAAGAGCAGTAACAGAGGGTGCCTAGGTAGATTTTAAGGAAGTCTTTTTGGAGGAGGCAACATGAACTGAACAAATCCTAAAGCATGAGAAGTTTAAAAAGAGGGACACTAGAGTTTCAGATAAAGGAAATAGTAAGAGCAAAGACCCTGTGATGTGAAAAACATGATTATATTTATGGAGCTGAATTTTGCTATGTACCCTTGAGGATAAAATATAAGTAGCACAGGGATCAAAGATTATTCTGGCAAGGTAGGAGATGACCCAGATTTTAACATTCATTTTATGCTCCCAGAAACCCCTGGAGGGTAGAAAAAGAGCAAATGGTAGCAGGGAATAAAAACCTAGTAAAAAATACTAATTGCCATTTTTACAAGTAGTATATGAAGTATACAAACAAACAATAATTTTCTTTCTCTGTCTAAAAAAATCTCCCTGCAGCACAGAGAACTGAACCATCTCATGATTCATCACCTAATAGGTAACAAAGAAAACTTAACAAATGAACAGATTATTTTAGTAATCCAAAGGAATGCTGCTTGGAAGCAGCTTTCTTTAATTCTCCCTTCATTCTTGTAGTTCTGCTTGTATTCAGTGAATTTCTCATCTTTTCTAACTTCCCAGGATCAAGTTAAAGGTGCAGTCATTCACAGTCTTGCAAATCTTTCTACCCTCACTTTGGTTCTATTGCCCTTTAGCACCCAGAGCCTTCACTCCCTTTCACTACTTCTCTTCTCCAGATAGCTTTCCAGGATTAGCATCTATCCTCATCTCCCTTTCCTGGCTGAAAGTGCATCTTTGCTTATACCCTTTGAAGTCTTTGCTTTCCTAATGACACTAAAATAGTATGATATTTATAGGATTAATTACTGTTAACTGACCCTGAAGCTCTTTGCACTATAACCTAAAATAATTAGTCTCTAATGATGGAAAATAAAGGCCAATGGGGAGGATTTTTATTTCTAGCCTAGGGGCCTTTCTGCCCTCAAACCTTGATGAACACCTGTTTTGGTTATATTCTTTTCTTTTCAACCTGAAATAATATTTCATGCCCATGAAATAGCTTAATTGAATGCACACATATTTTAAATACCCAATAAACAAATGAAGTACAGAATAGAATAGGCCTTATAGGCTGGGGATTTAGCTCAGCGGCCTAAACACCTGCCTCTTAAGTGCTAGGTCATGATTTCAATCCCTGGAACCCCCCACACACATGCAAAAAAAAAACATTGGGGGTTGTTTTCACCATCACTGGTCATTTGAGAAATGCAAATTTAAACAGCATTGAGATATCATCTCACTTTGGAAAGAAAGACTGCCATCAAGAAATCAACTGATAACAAATTTTGGCGAAGCTGTGGGGAAAAAGGAACATTTCTCCACTGTTGGTGGGAGTGTAGACTGGTACAGCCACTGTGGAAATCAATATGGAGATTCTGCAAAAAACTAAGTTTGGAAGTTCCATTCAATACAGCTATTCCCCTCCTGGGTATTTTCAAAAAAAAAAATTGAAAAGATCATGTCACAGTGATATATGTGCACCCATGTTTATAGCAGCACAATTTGTAATAGCTAAATCTTGGAAACAACCAAGATGCCCATCAACTTCAGAGTGGATGAAAAAGATGTGGTATTTTTATATAATGGAATATTACACAGCTATAAAAACGGATGATCTTGAGGCCTTTATAGTGAAATGGAGGCAACTTGAGACTATCCTCACAAGTGAAATAAATAAGACCCACATTTGTAAATATTACATTGTCCCTCTAGTGTAAAAAATAATTTAAAAAAAACTGAAAGAGTAATAAGATCCAAAATGTATAATAGAAATTGTGAAAGTGAAAGGGAGGGAAAGTGCTCTAAAGGATATAACTATATATATGTTTAATTGTGTAAGATAGATAACCGTATTACTAAGTTTTCATTAGATCATTGAACAGAATGGTTTGCACTGTTAATGTTTCAGTATCTGTCCACCTTTGATGCTTTGATTTTGTAACTTGAACAACCATTTCTAAGAGGACAATATGTAACTCATAAACTAGTAATTTCTTAGTGTTAATATTTTTCCTCAAAATTAGGTATTATCTCTATCCTTTTTTCAATTTTGTCATTTTTTTCCTTTCTTTTTTCTTTAAATAATAATAATAATAATAATATTCAGAATAGGCCTTATAAATCCCAAATTACAATACAAGTTGGAGTTTCATGGTAAGAAAATGTGTCAACCAAGCTTCCTAGAGGAGTTTGAGCTAAAGACTGATGGGAGTTAGTTTGTCTGGTTTACCGCATGCTCATGAGATTCAAATATGTCATAGAGAATAAACTGATTAGTCCAAATATCAGATAAGTTTATATATAAATGTGGTAGAGTAATAATTACATGCAGTTTATAAAGTGTTAATCCTGTCTCTCTATTTGTCTTTTCCTCTACCCTAAACCACAGAGCTACAAAATTGCTTCTGTCTTTTTTGCTGGCAAAAATCCCAGATATGATTTTATTAAAAATTATAGGTCAACTAAATTCAATCAAGCGAAATTCACATGTGACCTGGAGCTTTCTTACCATTCCCTTGAGATATATGGAGTTCAGATACCTTAACCATACCTAGACAGCATCGACCAGAATTCGTGTATACACACACACACCAAAAGAAAAAAAAAACTAGCTAACAACAATGTTATCTCATCTGGCTCTTCCTCTTGCATCCATGTCAATGTTCCCTTACTTTATAGACAATAACGCAGGATTCAAGGTGTTTGCCTTTTTACTCTTATTTGATGCAGCTCTCCCACAAGACTCAACAGTTGACACATGACAGATGGTCCACCATGTATATCCTTTCTATTCTAATTCTTCATCTCCATAGTTCTCTGTTTGTTTAGTACTAGCACAAAAAGACATACAGTTAGCTTAATAAAATCTGATGAAGACCAAAGAAATCAGGACTAGAGGAAGAAAATGTTAACATAGTGGTAAGAATAAACAGTTGCAACAATTAAGCTTTGCATTAGACAATGAGCATGTTTTCATGATTCAGATGGAACAGAGGAGAAGTAGAGTCAAGAAGGCAAGGGTCTATGCCTGAAATACTGTATTTTATTTATTGGGTGACAGTCTGATGGCTGTGAGAAGGAATGGTATATTCTGGAATCAACATGCCTGCTGAATGCCTCTGCCAGTAACATGTAGGACAAATTGAATACAGTTGCTAGGATCTGGTTGTACAAGTTCAATAGTTATTTGTCCTCTGCACAAAGGCCTCAGTGTTAGAGCAAAGAGACATGTGTAGATCTAAAACATATTAAATGGAAATTTGTTTACCAAACTTTCTTAGAAGCCTACTTTGTTGACGGCATAGTTCTGGGTGTCAGCTGGGTACCAAGATCAATGAAGCACTTCCCCTGGCCTCACTGGTGTCCTACAATATCTCAAGAGAAAAGCCAGGAAGACATAAACAATCCCAGAGTGAGCTGAGGATGAAATAGTGGTGACCAAAATGTCAGCCACCCATAGAACTGTTTAGAAAACGGACTTAGGACACAGATGTGCTGCTTTCAAGCCCCCCTATACACCCAGTTACTTTAAGGAGTAAAGGATTTGGCAATAGAATAGACTATGTGAAGAAAAAAATCTTTAAAAGAAAAGAATATGTATTGGATAATCAGGAAGTGTCAGACATCATACCAAATCTATGGAATTAACATACAGGTAGAATTAAATTTAAACCAATCAAATTTAAGACTTAGACATTCAGAAGAATTAGGCCAACTGACTAAAATTTAGTCTTATTACATTAATCTTCTGTGGGTGGTGGCTGGCCAGCTGAGTGAAGATTTCTTCAGAAGTATCCAAAGTAAGTGAGGCTGTGGGGGAAGATCAGGAATAGAAAGGTGGATTTATAGTTTTATTACATGGTAAGTTAAACTATGAAAAGTGTGCCTCCTTTTGGGGGATTCTGTACTCACTGTCACTGTCTTGTGTATGTAAGAAGTAGAAAGTTGGCACCACAAATGACCTAAATCATAGATGCTTTAATCTAAGTAGTATCAACATCATCAGAGACTTATCAGGAAGAATCACCTCAGAGTAGGAAATACTGGGTGGACTAGGTTGGCACCCCTGAAATTATGGTAGAACTTCCCAGTATAACATCCTATTTGTTTGCTTGGTTCTGTTCAATTGACTCCAAAGATTGTCCTTTAAAAATTTAAAATTCCAGATCATATCTGACATTATAACTAATTTCTAATTTTCTTACATGAAGCTTTACTCATTTATTAGTTAGCTTTTTCTCCACTCTTTTCTCTCTCCCCTCCCCCCTTTATCTAAATGCATGTCTTTATGGCAGAAAGCCTATGGGGCCAAGTAGCATAAAATACACAGGAATTATTGGGTTCTACTTGCTGCCTATGGTATGATATAGAGCAGAAACAAAGAATCAATGCACCTTAGAATGCAGAGGCCCAATAGGAAAAAGTTATGCCAGAGGTAGCTTGAGAAATTAGGTCTTAAAAAAGTAAATGAAACCAGGGATAGAAACTATGCCATTGACATCAGCATTCAGATTTCAGGTTCTACATTGCAAAAAGGTATTCATCTGAGGATAAACTATTGCCACCTAACACTATTACTGAGCTAAAACTTGTAATTTTTTTTTCATATCCAGAGTTAGGCTGTAATTTCTTAATGTGACTGTATTTCTCAAAATTGAATTGTAGGCCTTGAAGAAAAATAAATTCAATAACATAAGATCCACTCCAAGGAAAAATGAAGACAGAATATCATTTTTTCCTTTAAGAAGGTCATGTTGACAGAAAAATGTGAAAATAAATCATAATTCAGACTTGACTTTGTTTTTTGAACTTTTTTAGTCTATGATTTACATGATTGCATTGTTCTTGCTACAATTTAGCAAAATATATTTTTGTTTCTAAGATAGGTGATAGTAATTTTCATTAGAACATTATACCTCAGAGAGTTATATTAAATTTGGCACTATGATGGGAAAAGCCATAATTTTAATCATCATCTGTGAACCTTTTTCTACTGTGAAAGGAGACTAAGAGTTTTGAGGAGACTGGTAGAATGGGAATTATCACAAAGCTTTGCTCAAGCAGAAGAGGCAAAACAATCTCTCTCTCTCTCTCTCTCTCTCTCTCTCTCTCTCTCTCTCTCTCTCTCTGTTTTCCCAGCTCATTGCAAGATACAATAAACTGGATAAAAGCCATGCTATCGGAATTTGAGAGAAAATTCCATAAATTATTCACCGTGAGTAATGAAAATGTATTTCTTTTTACTTTTCAGACAATAGACCTACTATCAACATAATTGTCAAGAAAAGGTATCTATGATGAAATGTACTGATAAAGCAACATAGCAAGAATATTGTCTAATTTGTTATGAGAAAAATCTATGAATTAGATAACCAGAAATCACCTATTGACATTAGTCAGTCTCCTATTACTTTATTCTCTCCTTCAGCTTTCATCCCCAGTTCATCTTGGCATTTGCAGGCATCCAAAGTTATTGTTAAGAGACAGCATTGGGCCCTTGGACAGGGAGCTCAGGAGAGTAGGCTGTGGAGTCTTAGGATGTCTAAACATCACAGGAAAAGCATCAGGTATCATAAACTTACTCCATAATAGGAAACCATTCATGGAAATCCCTTTGCAGACCACTGCAGACCTGGTCAGGACTGAGCATCTTATCTCCAGGCAGGTAAGCCAGGATCTCTAATTTTCTTAGTAGTAACAAGAATCTTAAATTGGCTTAGTAGTAACAAGAATCTTAAATTTCATCAAAGGAAAGCACCTAGTCACCTGACAGCTTCAGTATGGACTAGGCAAAGCTAAGAAGATGAATTTGATGAACCCCAACTTGGGCTAGACAGCAAAAACATGTATGAGAGAAGAGTTTGGGGGACAATGACACATTCTTTCACACCCTGTCACACCCTTTCACAAGTATACCTATTCGATTAATAGACCATGTAATCAACACAAAAATAAACTGGAACAAAAAAATTTTTCTTGGTTCAATAGTGTAGTGAAAATAAGCGGGAAAATGACATTCATCATATTATCTTTCATTAAGACCTCTAAGCATGCCCTACTTTATATATGAAGAAATATTGAACAATCCTGAGTGAAAACAAAGGTCTGCTATAATGATCTCTGATAATAATAAAATGATCCACATGGAAATTCTTAGCTCATGTATATTGGATTGGATTTAGAACAATTCAGACCAAAATGATGAGTAGTTCCCCACTGATGCTTAGCTGTTATTCCTAATTTAGGACATGATTTTATAAAAGAGGTATTTTTCAACCATATACTGTCACCCCAAAGTATGTCTCGATCTGCCATTTTCTAATGTATATAATAGGGTTTTTTTAATGTAGTAAAAGAACTAGGTAGTGGTAATAATTGTACAACATTGTGAATGTGCCTAATACTGCTAAAGTATACTTTAAAATGGTAAATTTTATGTCATGTGCATTTTGTTACAATTAAAACTCATTGAAAATGCTGGGAGTGGTGGTTCACACCTGTAATCCCAGCCTTCAGGAGGCTAAGGCAATTGAATCACCACAAGTTCAAGGCCAGCCTAACCCTAAACATAAGAACTGACTTGCCAGCTAGAAAAGCTGGTGGTTCTAGATATGGGCAAATATCTCCACCTATTAATATCCCTAGAATAGTCCTTTATTCCCATGATGAAAATGAAGAAAACACAAAATTGTAGAAAGAATACTGAGTTCATCTTTCAAAGATGAAAAAGGAAAATTATAAAAATAAGTTCCTGATCACTTGTAAACAGAGAGAAATTCTAGTCTCAAATGCAGAAGAAATGTCAACTTATCTATAGGCTCTGTTTGTTTAAGGAAGGAACATTTCAAAAATGGAGGTTAAATACTGACCAGCTTACAATAAAGATTTTGGTAAGGTTATGCCATGTTTGAATGAAGGCACTTGGATTTTTTTTTGTACCAGGGATTGGACTCAGATCTTGCACTTACTAGGCATGTGCTTATGTTGCAGAGCTCAATTTCCAGCTGCATTAGGATTTTCAACCAAGATAAAATACATGAAATACAAAAGGCTTCAGAAAACACAATTACACGTATTTTAGCAGAAGTGTTCAAAGACATACCTCCCATGTCCCTTGGTCACTTTATCAATAAAAATGGTCAAGAAGCTTCACTTTTTACCTCAATAAACCAGGAGTTTTGTCACACCAAGAATGGGTGGGCCAGATGTTCTCTGTGGCAGAAATCCATCCTGTTGCCCAAGAAATAGCAGGTGCTGTATTAAAAATACTTCACATGGCATCTAGTCAGATCAGTGCCACCAAACATTCCGTTGTTTTCATCAGCACATCAAACTTACCTAGAAAATGCTGACAGACTGAAAAGATCCAATAGAAATATAGTAAAAAGATGATGAAATTTTTAGCTGCACATGGTAGACATCCATCCAAACATTCCTGGTTAGGAACTGGAAAAAGTGAATCAATATTTGAACCTACTGATTATATTAATGATAAATCTTTCATACAATTTTTATTTTTTCCTTTTTTCTTTTTTTTTAGATAGGGTGTCACTATTCAACTCAAGCTGGCCTTGAGCTCATTTTATAAGCTAGATTGATCTCAAATTTGCAACAATCCTCTTGCCTCAGCCTCCCAAGTGCTGGGATTTCATGTACCACCACACCCAGCAATTCATACAATTTTTAAAAAGTTAAAGTCACTTATTTGTCTAAAATTGCAAAAATGCTTTAAACAAGAAAGTCATGCTGCCAGCTCAAAACCTGCACCTGGCATTAAATCTTTTTCTCAACCTCTATTTAGTACATCACAACCAAAGTGATAAATAAGTGTCCTGGATGCTATCCAAAAATCAAAATCTTATGGTAAAAGACCCTCTAAAAAACACTAAAGATACAAGATTTCTTACTGATGTTGAAAACAAATTAGATTCCATTGTTGGAAAGCTAAACAACGACATTGTGATAAATTCATTAGTGACTTGTACTCATGAGGTGTTAAGTGGAAAGACAGGTAAAAGCAACATTCCAGTCTCTTCAAAGGAGATAAGGTCTGAAATCTCATCTGACACTGTTAATATCAATCAAGAAACATATTCTCATTTTCATTGGCATTCTAAGCCAAAGAAAGTCCCAGATGTGTCAAATTTCAAGTGTTAGAAGTGTAGATACATTATATGAGATGTCACTCAGTTTGTAGAAGACCATTTACATTCTCTTCCATCTGACTGCATTGGTGAGAATTGGAGAATAACCATTGCATTGCAGCTTGACTTATGGATTGTTTCCCATCCAATTCCAGAAGAGAAAAACTACAAAAATTATGTAGCACTGAGGTAAATAGCAGTTCTGAATTTAAAGTCACTAGTGAGTATACTGCCTCACTTGTAGAGATGATGGATGCTTAGACATCAACTCCAGAGTGATGCCCTGTGTGATCCAGCAAGGCAGCCAAGAGGTGACTCCAGTGGAGCAACTACTGTTCCCAAAACAGGGAACACGAAAGGAAGGTGGTCAGATAAACAGAAGTCATGATTTCAGAGATCCTTGAAATGGTGTTTGCTAAACTGGAGGGTTTGTCAATAGAAATTTTAAAACTTTAAAATCTGTAATCAGTGAAACTAAGAGCAGCAAGACAGGTTAAGGAAATGAAAGTGACAGTGAAATGTTAAGAATTTGCTCAAAGGGAAAAAATAATATATCATGAAAAGGAGGAAAAAGAAAAAGGAAGGGAAAAGAAAAAATATCTAAAATTGTATAATCACGCTTACGATACCTAAGATGACTGTGCTACAAATTCCATAAGTTCTTGCAACAAAACAGTTAACATTCATAGCATTGGAACAATTTTGCATGTCAATGTCTGGTGATCTGAGGAACTCTTGAAGATCATTATGTAAAATAACATCCCTAGTTATGCTCCTACTACCTTGTTTTGAAGGCCTATATCGTCATTATTTGGGGCTCTTTGCTATTGATATTTGTCTTTTTTTTCTTGATTTTCTATTAATTTGTTTTGTTTTCCCCTCTAATACAGAAAGAGTAGGTGTACATGTAGAGGCTTATACATGCCTAGAACTTCTCATAAACAGTTTACGAGAATTGATTGTATTATGCATGATGAAAAAAACAGCTACCCTGAAGAAAAAGAGACATTATGGTTGTAATGCTCAGACCATTGACTAACCAAATGCACCACCATCTTGTTCTGTATGAGCAATTTTAAAATTAAGTTTCTGTTTCCTACTTAAGTTTCTGTTTCATAAGATAAGTTTCCGTTTCCCCGAACTGACGCTTTGCTTGCCACCCTCAATAACCAACCAACTTTCTCCCCGTGTTCTTACCACCCCGAATTCACCAATCATTGCTAATCTCGTCCTCCCCATACCCACTATAAAGGTAACCACCCTTAGTTGTTAGACACGCAGTCTCAAGATCAATCAACAGAGACTGCATTGCCAGGCTTGGCAATAAAACTCCTTCACTCTTGATTGATTGGCTTTCATTTCTAAATCATCATTGCACCATTACATTTGGGGGCTCGTCTGGGATGGAGGCTTAGCCCCCACCGACCCAAATTGGACTATTTTGATCATCCGGACCCCTTCAATAGTGAGTAAATTTTGTTTCTTCTGGAGGGTTTTGATGTCGTGCCATACCTAGGTTCTATTTGGAGAGGGGACACCCTCGATTTGCAGAGGGGACACCCTCAATTTGCAGAGAGGATGCCCTCAATTTGGGAGTTGGATCGGGTGTGTAAGGACAGAACAATCGGTTTGGGCTGACAGCCCACTTTGCTTTTTATCTGTGTTCTGCCTCACCGCCCTGACCACTCCATTTGTTTTTGAGCCCTCTGGTTGAACTAAATCCTGTAACCAAAAACTTGCAGTTGAGTGAGGAGTTTTTCTTTTGACTGCAGTCTGTCATTTGTGTCATTTGTGTCTGTTGTCTGATGTTATTTGTCAGTTACTGTTAAGTCTCTGTTCCTTAACCTTTGCCTTTAGGAAAATCATGGGGCAGACTGGCACCAAGGAGCCGCCTACCCCCTTGGCCCTGGTTCTTGACCATTTCACGGAGTTCAAAATACGTGCTGCTGGCTATGGGGAAAATGTATATAAAGGGAGATTCATGATTTTTGTCATGCAGGAATGGCCAGCAGTGACCTTCCACTTCCTCCTCCCCTCCACCCAGTCCAATCTGCACACCCAGCCACCCTCCCCCAGCAGAACCCCAACCGAGAGCCCCTTCTGAAGCTATTTCCCTTGCCCCCTGTGAGAGGTACCAGTGCAAGATGGAGGCTCTATGTTTGTTTATACCCCTTTTTTCCACCTCTGATCTCTACAATTGGAAAAGCCAAAACCCTCCTTTCTCTAAGGACCCCGATAGTCTGATAAATTTCCTAGAGTCTGTTTTTACCACTCATCGTCCCACTTGGGAAGACTGCCAGCAGATACTCTGAGTCCTTTTCACTGCAGAGGAATGTTTACATGTCCTTGCCCTGGGTGAAAAGGGCATCTGAGATCCAGATGGCACTCCTACAGCTGACCTCCAGAGAATAGAGCATGTTTTTCCTTCCTCTTGCCCAGAATGGGATCCCGACACCGATAAAGGTAAGGAGGCTCTAAAACAATATCACCAGAGGCTTCTAGATGCAATTGGAGTGGCTGCAATAAAAGCCTACTAATTTGTCAAGAGTAACTGAGGTAAGGCAATTGGCAGAGGAAATGGTTGCTAGTTTGGCCCGCCCAGGCCACAAAGTAACTCACCATGAATTTCTGTGGGTCCCCGAATGCCCAGATCCATTTTTAGGGAGAGACCTGCTCCATAAGTTAAAGGTGAAAATTGACTTTCAGACTGATAAACCTGAATTGAAATTGGGCACAGAGTCACACGTAGAAAAGGCTATTCGGGTAATGGCCCAGAGGGTGAAGGACATCTCTTAATAGAAGACAAAGACCCAGTCTCAATCAATAATGACTTGCTAGCTCAATGGCAAAAAGCTGTTCCCGAGGTCTGGGCCAAAAATAATCCTCCTAGGCTGGCTGTAAACCAGGTACCTTTGGTTATAAAACTATTGCCATAGGCTACCCCTGTCAGACTGCAAAAATACCCCATCAGCCTCCCCGCCCAAAAAGGACTCATATTCAGAGACTAAAAAAAAAAATGGCATCTTGGTTCCTTGTGTTTCTCCCTGGAATACACCCTTGCTTCCAGTACAGAAACCAGGCACACCAGACTATCTCCCGGTACAAGATCCACGGGAAGTCAACAGGCGAGTGCTGACCTTACATCCTACTATTCCTAACCCTTACACCTTGCTGAGCCTACTTAATCCAGACTGCATTTGGTATTCAGTGCTGGATCTCAAAGACGCCTTCTTTACCTTGCCGATTGCTCCGGTAAGTCAACCTATCTTTGCTTTTGAATGGACAGATCCTGATTCGGGGATCAATGAACAGTTAACATGGACTCAATTGCTACAAGGGTTCAAGAATTCCCCCACCCTCTTTGATGAAGCACTAGCTAGGGACCTACTGGGATTCAGGGAGTGCCATCCAGCGGTCACACTCTTACAGTATGTGGATGATTTGCTGATACCCTCCCCTACTTATGAACTGTGCTTACAGGCCACCAAGCAGCTGCTGATGACTTTGGGTCAGCTGGGGTACAGAGTCTCAGCTAAAAAGACACAATTATGCCAGAGTACTATAACCTATTTGGGCTATAAGTTACATGAAGGCAAAAGGGCCCTATCTAACCAGAGAGTCCAGGCCATATTGCAAATCCCCACCCCAAGTACTAAAAAACAGGTATGTGAGTTCTTGGGAGCAGTGGAATACTGTAGACTCTGGATCTTAGACTTCCTGATGGGAAATACCCAAAGACCCCTGGAATGGACTAATGATTGTGATGAGGACTTCCGCCAACTTAAGTGAGCCTTAACCTAGGCTGCAGCCTCGTGACTCCCAAAAATGACCAAACCCTTCACCTTATATGTTAGTGAACAATGAGGTGTTGCCAAAGGGGTCTTAACGCACGAACTAGGACCCTGGCAACGACCTATAGCTTACCTCTCAAAGAAGCTCGACCCTGTAGCCGGAAGATGGCCACCTTGTCTCAGAATTCTGGCAGCAATGACCTTATTCTTAAAGGAAGACAAAAAGCTCACATTTGGACAAAGGCTCACCATAGTAACCTCTCACTGCCTCAAGATTCTTATCAAGGCCCCACCTGAAAAGTGGCTATCCAATGCCAGGATCCTACATTACCAAGCCCTGCTCCTAGATCCAGACTCAGTAGTGTTCAAAACATCCTCAGCCTTAAATCCTGCCACTCTTATACCCGATGATGACTCTACAGTTCCCCTCCATCAATGCACTGATCTCGTTGAGGGACAACAAAACCTTCGAGCTGATCTGTCTGACCTTCCTTTGAGCACTCCAAACTACTTTACTGACGGAAGTAGTTTCATCTGGGAAGGTAAGCGAGTGGCAGGAGCAGCGGTGACCACTGAGACTAAGGCACTTTGGGCCAAAAGGTTAGATCCTGGGACCTCAGCCCAGCAAGCAGAACTCATTGCCTTAACTGAAGCCCTAAAGATAGCAACAAGGAAAAAGGCAAACATCTATATGGATAGCAGGTATGCCTTTGCCACTGTCCATGTCCACGGGTCCATATATCAGGAAAGGGGTCTCCTAACCTCAGCAGGATCAAAGATCAAAAATAGCCACTACATCAGAGGGAACCACTGAGGATGCAGCGGCTTTATTGCTGATCCCTCCGACCTTACCGGAACTGATCTATACCCAAAAGGACTGTCATTTGGCCGCCCAGTTAAACACAAAACCTAACCTCCCAGGAGGATGGTTCCAATTACCTGACAAACTGACCGAAACATTAGGGCAAGAACTGATCCACCAGACCCACCAGTCTACTCATCTAGGGGGAACAAAGCTTGCTGAGAAACAGATTTTTCATTCCCCACCTGACCAAGTTGACCACACCCATCAACTCCAGATGCCCACTAGTTAACCCAAAGAAGCAACAAAACATACAAGGGTACTACTCCAGGAGAACATTGGGAAATTGACTTCACTGAGATAAGAAAAAAATCTGGCCTCCAGGGACATTGATACTTACTGGTGTTAGTTGATACCTTCACTGGCTGGGTAGAGGCATATCCTACCAAGTCTGAGTCAGCCTTAGTGGTAGTCAAAAGGCTCCTATAAGATAAGTTATCCCTCAATTTGGCTTGCCCTCATCTATAGGGTCTGACAATGGCCCAGCTTTCATAGCTCAAGTTACCCAAAATCTTGCCCAGAATAAACCAGACCCTAAAGGAAACACTTGCTAAGTTGATTCTGCAAACTGGCGATAATTGGGTTAGCCTCCTTCCCTTTGCCCTCTTAAGAGCTCGCTGTACCCCCTATATTTCTGGTATAACCCCCTTCGAAGCTCTTCACGGTCGCCCACCTCCCTTAATTCCTAGGCTCTTGGAAAACAAGTTAGCTGAACTCACTAACCAAGATCTTATTAAGTCCCTGCAGACACTTCAACCCATATTGACTTCCATCCATCAGCTGTTCAGACAGGAGCACCCAACTCCTTCTGAGCAGACTCATCTCCACCCATCCATCAATCCCGGGGCATTGGTTCTGATTCGACGACACCATCGAGAGTCCCTTGAGCCCCGCTGGGAAGGACCTTTCACTGTGGTACTCAGCATGTCAACAGTGGTTAAGGTAGCTGGAAAGACTGCCTGGATCCACCACTCTCATGTAAACAGGTCGATGCCACAGGAGAAAAATCCTGAGATAAATGGACTGTGTAACAGACTGGTAACCCCCTAAAGATAAAATTAACCAAGAGTAATGTTTAAGCCCTCCTACAATGAATCCTCTAGTTGTGGTTGTTTCCTTAGACCTGTTGTTGCAAGCATGGGGAGGTTTGGGGCCACTGGGTGACCCTAGGGTGGCCCTACGGGTAGCTTATGAAAAACCCTTGTGACTGCAAAGGGGGCACCTTTGTCTCGGGTCAATTCACTGGCTCATATACCCAGAGTGTAGACTGTGGAAACAAAATGGCCTACCTCCAAATCCAAAAAGGAATAATGGGGTCTTCTCAGAGTTGGATGTGTGCCAACAAACCTAAAATGAAATTTACTGCAAAAACCCAATGCCCATGTACCACTTTCCAGGAAGCCAAGCACTCAAGCTGTTATGATGAGGTACAAGAGTGCTCAGCTGGTGGCAAGACTTACTTTACAGCCATCCTCAAATTTACTTGAAGGGGTACCATGGGAGGGGATTGGGACATACAGCCCCATATTTTGGGACCATCCAACAAATGCTATTGCTGGATGTAACGGAACCCGGGGTCACAATGTTTATTGGAATAAAAAGCACCCCTTCACATATCGGATGAGGGAGGACCCCCAAGACATGGCTAGAGAACAACTAATTAAAAAATAGATTGAGGAGCTCACACCTAAGATTCTTTACCATCCTCTAGTTTTGCCTAGACCCAAGGAAGTAAGTTTAAACCCTCAGACTCAGGACTTACTTCAAAACACCCATAGAGCCCTAAACCTGACAAATCCCGATCTAGCAAGTAACTGCTGTTATGCCTAGCCCAGGGAACCCATAGACCCCTTGCCCTATCCACAAATCTAACAGTAGCACAAAATGCTGATACCAGTTGTAAATTAAATATTCTCCTTAAAATACAGCCTGTCCATTTTGAAAAAGGGATAACATGCATCCAGGGAGTGCCCTATAATTATAAGACTTCTGTGGAAGTAGGGACACTCTCTTTTTGTAAAAGCCCAGGTAGCACAGTCACAAACTGGAACCAGTTTCCACACCCTTGCTTGGGCAAAGGAAAGGTATTTGTCTGTGGAGGAAATTTGGCCTACACCACCCTACCAGCTAACTGGTCAGGGGTTTGTGCATCAGCTGTACTACTACCAGACATAGACATAATACCTGGTAATGAACCAGTCCCAGTCCCCAGCCTTGACTTTATCTCGAGTCGACTGAAGAGAGGCATCACATTAATTCCTCTAGTAGTAAGACTGGGACTCATGGGCACGCTAGCCAGCTCAACTAGATTAGGCATATCTATCCACTCATATCTAAAGTTGTCAAATCAGTTAATAGACGATATTCAAGCTCTGTCTAGCACCATCCAGGATCTCCAGGACCAAATAGATTCTTTAGCTAAAATAGTTCTACAGAACAGGAGAGGCCTTAATTTACTTACTACAGACCAAGGAGACATTTGTTTAGCGTTACAAGAGAGATGCTGTTTGTATGCGAACAAATCTGGTATTGTTAAAGGTAAAATTAAAAATTTACAGGATGACCTAATCAAAAGAAAGAAACAATTATATGATAACCTCTTTTGGAGTGCTTGGAATGGCATTCTCCCTTACCTCCTTCCCTTGTTAGGGCCTTTGTATATGCTCCTTTTAGTCGCCACTATAGGACCCTGTATCATAAATCGCTTACGCATCTTCATCACTGAGCAGATGCGGAGTACTCGGCTACTGGTCCTGAGGACTCAATATGAGCTCCTCCCTAAATGAGCCAAGGATTTGGCTCAAGTCACAACATCAGAGGGGAATGTAATGCTTAGACCATTGACTAACCAAATGCACCACCATGTTGTTCTGTATGCGCCATTTTAAAATTAAGTTTCTGTTTCCTACTTAAGTTTCTGTTTCATAAGATAAGTTTCCTTTTTCCTGAACTGACACTTTGCTTGCCACCCTCAATAACCAACCAACTTTCTCCCTGTGTTCTCACCACCCCGAATTCACCAATCATTGTTAATCTCATCCTCCCCATACCCACTATAAAGGTAACCACCCTTAGTTGTTAGGCGCGCAGTCTCGAGATCCATCAACAGAGACTGAGTCGCCAGGCTTGGCAATAAAACACCTTCACTCTTGATTGATTGGCTTTCATTTCTAAATCATCATTGCACCATTACAATGGTATCCATTTCGGATTTCCTATCATCATACTGGGAAAACCAGTAATGCTTTTATTCTTTGTTTACAGTGGTTTTAGTCTGTTTTGTATTATTTAATTTCAACATACATAAAGGTATGGATAGCTATTTTGAAGAGAACAAGAGACATTATGGCAGCTATTGTTGATTTTCTTATTGTCTGGTTTTGAAGGCCTATAAAGTCTTCATCACTCTGTTCTGATCAGTTTTATACTATTTTGTTTTATATAAATTCATTGTGTGTGAAGATATGGACAACTATTTGGAAGAAAACAAGAGACATTATGGTAGCCACTGGAAATGTCCTGTCATCTTGCTTTGAAATCTGTGTCACTTACATTGTTTTCTTCTGATCTGCTTTGTTCTGTTTTGTTATGTTTAGTTTTACCCTCTAAAATAAAATAAAATAAAATAAATGAAAGTGACATCTTACTAACACACATGAAGAACTATCATATTCTGCTTTACATGTGCACACAAAGAAGGTATCATGTACTAGTCTGAAGGCTATTTGAGCTGTATTAAATGTGAGCTTACCAGATTTGGAAACATGCACACAGCCCACTACAAGAGAAACAAATGATTGAAAAGCTAATCAATTTACTTTTGGATGAATGTCTCTAAACATGTTTAATGAGACTGAACTAGAAGAGGGAGACATGGAAGGTTACAGACACAGGCCAAACTATGGAAATTTTTTTCCTGGAGGAGCTGGAGCAGAGTTGAATTAAGAAGAGCCTGAGGATACAGATAAAGTGCTGGAGAGGAAAGATCACTAGAAGAAGAAACTAAATCAAAGTTTTTGAACAGCAAGACCTCGAAAGAACATTGAAAAACTTTGAATTAGAACTCAAAGAGCTGCAAAAGTCCTCTATTGTGCCCATTATTAAAAATATTGGGGGGTAAAAAGATTTAAGACATATCATGTATGTGTACCAATACCCACAAGGAATGGGGGGTAAGGGGGAAGAATGAAAAATAATTAAAATATAATATATACATGTACCCACTTCCTAAAATCAGTGTAAATTACATGTATTGCAAACATGTACTAGTAAAAAATATTTTGAATGTTTTTCAGAGTGATTTAATTGATCAATTAAATGTACTTTTTTGCCACAGTTACATTTATGAGACATCATTCATGCTAGTGATAAACCACTTGCTCAAACATCTGTTAGAATTCTGAATAAAGCAATGGATCTTTTCATGTCTGGAGTAGATAAACCATTTTTGCAGATAGTATTATTAGAACCATATTTCAAAAAATTTACTCTGTTGCCATAATAGACAGAAGTGCAGATGAAAATGGGTGTCACACTACCATAATTCTGCAAGTTTCTCTTTCCTGAACACATAACTATAGTAAAGTCTTCTGCTTATTGTATCATATTGGACAGAAATTCATGCACACATCGGCCCAGATTCAATATTGGTAAACTGATCAAAGTAAATGTAGTTGAAAATGTTATACAGTCAGGATTAATAAATTTCAAAACATTTGTTAGTCCCAAAGTAAAATCTCTGTTTTGTCCTCATATGAACCTCACAGTTCTAATAACTTTACATTTATAGCAGGAGGAAACTATTTTAAGCTGACCATGGTTATCAACCAACGATTCATGTTTTGATGAAAAATTCCCCTGATGCTCAGTGGATTATAAAAACTCAGAAATGACCACCTCAATGCTTCATTTGATTGATTCTAAGCTAAATACTTATGTAGCACTACTGACTAGACAGATTTTACAATGAATCAAATATGAGTTAGGTTTTTTTAAAAATGTATATTCATAGTTCAATGTTATTTCTAAAAATATTATGTTAGGTTGTTATCACAGTGCTAGATATCGTACCTACTAAAATTAAATATAAGTATGCAAAAGACATATCTGACAGAAAGCTTGACCCAAGCCAGCCAGAAGATATTGTGGGAAAGCTGCTCAATAAAATGACTATCGAAAAAAACTTCACTTTCAAATACTAGTGTTGAAAACATTTTAAGTAACATTTGTGAGAAGATGGAAGAGAATAATATCCCACATGCTTCATTAAATGTTAAATATCATATAGGTGAGGGATACCTGGAAGCTAATTTTGGAACAGTCTCTAATTGTAGAAATAAGGTTTTCCCAATGATTTTAGTTCCAAACTCATGTGTTGCTATGATTTACAGTGATATGATGGATATATATATATATATATATATATATATATATATCTTAGTTATTTTTCTCTCATTGCTGAGACAAAATACTTGACACCCAAAATTAAGGAAGGAAAGGTTTATTTAGCTCACAGTTTTTGAAGGTTTCAGTCCATAATCAGCTGGCTCCATGACATGGCAAAGGGCAACGGTTTATGGCAGTGGAAGATAGCAAAAGCAACAACAGCAAAAAGGGAGAAGCGTGGAGAGAAGACTCTCTCTGTCCTTTATATTGTATGTAAGCCACACTTACTCTAGCATTCACACTCATAATCCCAGCTTTGTATCATGAATCAATCACAAATTCTCTAAGCCTGCTCCCATGACTGTATGAGGCTTTGCACGGACATCCAGGCACAAATCATAACAATATTGTTCTTCAAAATTTCAGTTCTGCTGTCATGCCTGGCATAAGTACAAAGGATTCTATTTCTGTAAGATTATTCATGATACTGTGTGGCACATTTACAAAAGCAGAGTGCCAGCCATCTCCTGTTATGGACTCAACACATGAAAACAAAAGAGAGAACTGTCCATTTCTGAGAAAGGAAAAGGATACACTGCTGAAATCAGCTTCTTATGATGATAATCAGATAACTACATTTCAGAAACAATATACCAAGCAATCTGCCCCTGACTAATGTAAGGAAAATGCTAACTTTATCATAAAAAATATTTTGGATAATTTAAATTCTTTTATCACTAAAAGAATATATTTTCTATATATTCTTGATTCCCAGATTAGGTGAAAATTGTTTGTCGGCCCTGAATTTACAACTTTTAAACAAGATGACAGTGTTTTTCTTGAATTAAATCAAATGTCTTCAGAAGTAAATATCCCAAATATACTAACAGATGAAATTAATTTCAATCAAGAGGACATGAATTACATATTTTATGATTACAGAGAAAAACATGAACCTACAATTCATATATCACAAAGTACTATTAAGGAATATGCTGACATCATTACCAGTATCATTTTTATGCTTATTAGGCATTATGTAGGTGTATAAATTCTTAAAAAAATGCATTCATAGTCAAACAATGTTTCATTCCTAAGAAAAAACTCATTCCAAGTAAAACTATCAACAATATTTTGAAGAATTTGCATGATAAATTATCTTTAAAGGACAGTAGTTTTTACTCAAAATAGAACTCTGGTCTGTTAACAAATAAGTTATAGAAGAAGAAATATTGTCAGATCAAGGAAAAATGGAAGACAACACTAAAATATCTCAAATTTCAAAATGCCCAGACAAAACCAAATTATATTAGAAGAGGAAAATCTAAGAAGAGTTTTACAGGAAATATTTATAATTGGAGAGTCCAGACAAGAAAATAACCCTGTTTTGTTAAGTTATAGTAAATGAAATTTTAAAGAAATTGACCACCATTTAAAGAACTCTTCACTTTACATCTGATTATAAAGCTAAAATAATAATGCAAAAAAATCCCTCATTACTTGTAAACAACATCATAAATTATATAATTGCAAATATTTGGAGAAAATGTTTTCAATAATTGAATCATTCTAGTATGAAAATAAAGACAAGCACCTAGTAATAATAATGGAAGCACTTAGGAGTAATGAATTACTGATAAATTCATCATACTTTAGGGGAGTGAAACAAGCAGAAAAAGAAGTGTCTTCCATGACCATATGATATGACAAGTTTCTCTTTCCATGACACATTCAAAGTGTCACTTCATTCAAAATCACATGATTAGAATTTCCTCCCATTACAAGTGGGTGAAGAATTGGTCCAAAAGTCTCTCAAAAAGATCAATGATTTTCTTTGGGTGTATCTAGAAAAGAGTTCATCCCCTAAAGGTCAGTCTGATGCAATATTATCTCTGAGTATTCTAAAGCTAAATGCAGTTCTGAAGCTAATCCTAAGGGCGCCTGTAAGGCAGGCTTTAGAAAAAAAAATTCAAAACAAAATCAAAAGCTACCTCCTTGTCTAAAATTGGATTAGACTGCAGCTGGGGCCTAGTGTTAAGGCCAAAAGCAAGATCAACTTAGGCCCTGCAAAGAAAACACCAGGAAGCAACACTGGGCTGCAACAACTACTATCAACAGAAAATGCCAAAAAATCTCTCAGTGAGAACAAAACTCTGCACAGAACTAAAATTGTATGCCAAAACCATAGCAAGTAACAATTGTGAGTGAATTTCAAAAAATTAAGCAAAATAGAGCAATGGTAACTCTAAAAATTTTATGCTCTTATCCACTCACAACAAGTGAAAGAATAGGTGCAGTTTTGCAAGGATTATACACTACCAAGAATATTTGGCTAATTTTTGAGTAAAAGCTCAGATGTGAATAAACTCAAACTTTCACAGAACAATTTAGGTAAAATCTCTTTTTCTTTGGAGAATATTATTTCACATCTGGAGAATTTTTTTCCTAAGGGAGATTTTTCAGGGGGATGATACCTTGCCAGGCAGGCACTTTTGCCACTGACCTATATCTCTGCAGGAAAGTATTTCTAAACCAGTGTTTGATAAGTAGCAAACAGAATCAAATGACCTAGAAAATGAAAAATATAAGCACTTTTGAATGGAATATTAATAAAAGCAAAAGATTTAGAGCAGTTCTTTTGAATGAAATATTAATAAAATATTTTGACTGAAATATTAATAAAAGCAAAAGATTTAGAACAGTCTGTTTCACTTTCAAATTTGCCATCTTGATGGGGATTTAGCTCAGTGGCATAAGTGCCTGCCTGACAAGAGTGAGGTCATGAGTTCAATCCCCAGCACCATAAATAAATAAATAAATTTGTCATCTCTTGATGAGAGCAATTACTACCATAATTTTAAAAGAATTTCTATTAGAGTTCAGGATTGCCAAACACAAATTAATACATTTAGCCAAGAAATTGTTGAAATGCTATTTGAAAAATTACTGTGTTTCTTGATTCAGATACTCCTGATAATAAAGGAACTCAAGTAATCTGTTGTAGTCAGGGGTGGTGAGGTGAAAAATTAGAATCAGGACACAGAATTTATAATATTATTTTATGATGGGCACCCAGAATTAAACACAGAAAGTGCAGGAAATCTGTCCACAACACTAAAGACATAGAATATTCAGCTAAGGGCCTGAATCCCACAGCAATACCCTGTATGAGTCCAGATGAAAACCTAAAGACCATGACAATGTCTCCCACGAGTCCAACTGGAGGTCTAGAGCCCACGAAAAGGACTCATGCCAGTCCGTTTTATGGTTCTGCACTGGGAAGGCCTAAAGGTCAGCAGTGGTAGCTAGGAAGTCCATGCCAGCAAGGTGAAGGAGCTGTGCTGGTAGGTTGAGGTTTCTACACTGGAGCCAAGAAGTCATGCTCAAAATAAGAACCAGGGCTGTCCTGAAAAGCACCACAGCCATCCTCAGTGACACGGAGATCCCGAGCTGCTCCGACAATAAGAACAGTCGAGTACATGCCAGAAAGCCAGCATGAAGTTTCTTGCGGAGATTAAACAGCACACATCTTCCCCTCCGGAGCCAGAAAGCGATGTTTGATGTAAGGACCAGAGCTCCCCCAAAGTGAACCACAGCCACTCTAACAAACAAGGTCCCGAGCTCCTCTGATGACAATGGTCGAACTCACACCGGGGAAGCTAGTCATGACGAGCTCCCCCAGGAGAACCAATGGCTCAAAACAGCAACACTTAAACCCACAGCACCTCGTTCTTCTTCTCCAAGTCTCTATTTATGCTGGCAAATTTCCTCAGGTGGAACATCTATGCTCGGCACCATGCTGATTTAATTCAGCTGGTGTTAAATTAAGTTGACCACGTTTTTAATCCATAACATAACCAAAAGACAAACTCTAGTAAGAACAAACAACAGCAACACTGTACCAATCTATACTACAAAATTTAAAAATTAAAATTCATTCTGGCTCTAGCCACCAAATTTCTCAACAGATCATCGAAAAAGTTTTAAACATCTGATAGTCATTTATAGACCTGCAGGACAAGCATGTCTCTACATATGTTTTTTTCCTGAAATTGTGAATATCCCCACTGAAAATTTTCATGATGTCCAAAAGAAACCATTGATGACAAATTGCTGTCAAAATTACAACCACTGAATAAGTTTCCTGATAAATCTATGTCAAGAACTATGACTTCTCAGAAAAGCATACGGGATCTCTTCCACAGTTTGTTTCATTCCATTCAAAATTGCTTACTTATACCACTAATGTTGTGGATGACATTCTTGGTATAACTAGAGACAAAGAAAAACAAGTGGAACCACTTTTGATGAACATATTTGTAGAAAGCACTGTCACAGGTCAAATTCTCAGCACTTTGATGGAGCAGTGCACTCATTTCTATGATTCATTCATAAGAGCTTACTCCAAAGACTATCTCCTTCAAGAAGCTACATATGCCTTAACTGTAAACTCAGCCAAATTCACAAGTGGAGTGGAAATGCCCACATTAAAATTGAAATAAAGTTAGCCTCAAGGATGAACCTTCAAAAATATCTGGCTTGGTATTTTATTCAGAGGAAGATAAAAGAAAGGACAGTGCTTCCTCAAAGCCATGTATGTATTTCAGGTACTCTACAGAAGATACATCTAATATCACAGATGCAATGAAAAGTCTTAAGTCACACCTTAAACCATCATGTTCTAGGAGAGAAGATCAAGGACTCAGCCATGTTAACCAAGCCATGAAAGGAAAAAGCAATCTCTCTAAAGGAAGTATCTTCCAAAAACTACCTCAAAATTCCAGTGTCTACACAATCAGGACTAAAGCACCCCACATATTTTTGGAAAATGAAAGTAGGTAAAGATCAAAAGGCACTTCACTCAGACTGAATAGAATCATTTATCCATACAAAATAGATTTCACTGCAGAAAACAGCATCAATACTATGCTGTTCAGCCGTGACCTTCCAACTTCACCCCACATATTAATGAAAGTATGGAAACAGTGAGGTCACTTTTGGTATCAAAGGAGAAGGCTTTGTGTGTGATGTCTGCAGAAAAAAAAGAATACAAGAAGTTTGTTTAAAATATGGCAAAAAAAAGAATTGGTTATAAAACTGAAAGTGAAAACAAAAGCCTTGAGGAAACTGACAATTTTACTTTACTGGAAAACTGGAAAAATAAATCGCCAAGATTAGAGAAAAATCACAGCTTCCAGAGGCTAAAATCATTAATTTTATGGATCAGGAAATAGGAAAAAATGAAATCTATCCATTAGCAAGACATGTCACTACATCTGTTGTAGAGGTTCTCTAAGCAAAGAGAAAATAAAAGGACACACACACCAAGGGTCAGCAAAATGGCTGCCACACAACCAGCGTAGGCAAGCAGCTTTTACTGAGATAAAGAACAAAGAAACTCAAATTGTGCATGCTTAGATTATATAACTTGTTTGTTTCTTGTCCTTATGGGAGCTCATGCTTTTACCTTGAGAGCGTGCTTCAAGGCCTGCACTTTCTTTAAAGAATGTTTCAAGAGGGTTTTCAAAGAAAAAACTTCTTATTTTATAGTCAGACCACATGCATGGGCAATTGGGGGCAAAGTGATGGTACAACTTCTTTTTCAATTGTATAAAGTTGCTGCTATTATTATTCTCAGTTTGTATGAATAATGGCATTACACTTCTTTTTCTTCTTTTGTTCTGGTGCCGGACTTAAATTCTTTTTAGGTACAATACTCTAAACCCATGCTGAGAGAGATAATATTTGCATTCCATTTCTCTGAATGCACATACTAAACTGCTCACAATAGCCATTTTTGTTTGTCAAAAACTTTTGAATATCAGAACTTTTATTCCATTCAGTAGAGAGTAAAATGGATAATTAGCTGATCATGAAAGTTTTTTTCAAGGATTATATGAGATCTCTAGAGATTACTGGAGTCTAACTAGGCATAGTGGAGGTGAGTCTATGGCAGCTGTGTTATTTGATTTTATTTTACAACAAAAGATGTCAATGTTTGAATTGCTCTTTCTAAGCTAAAACCTCAGTATTCAGGTCTAATTGCAGTGTTGACACTTTCCCATAAATGAATGGGTTTTGAGTTGTAGTTTGGGCACTCATCTCTAAAAGATTCACTATCATTGGACTAGGGAGTATAAGTACTAAGGCTAGAAATTTCTCTGCCTCAAAATGTTCACCTTCCTTGTAGCAAAGTGAATTCTGCTTGGCTTTCTTCTTAACTTCCTAGCTAAAGGAAGGTTCTACAGATGCAAAATGGACATTCAAAGAAAACTCAGTTGCTTTCTTAACTATATTTTTTACTTCTTGAGTAAAGCACAGCCAAAATTCAACAAAAAATATTTCCTGTGTTTTAAAAGATTGTTCCACATTTTTCCATAACACATGTTAAAAGTAGCAATGTTGGGGCCAGGGATTTAGTTCAGTGGCTTAAGTGCCTGCCTAGCAAGTGCAAGGTCAAGAGTTTGATCCCGGGTACCCAAAAAAAAAAAAGTAGCAATGCTTCCTATGCTAAGGTACTCATGACAAAAAGTTATTTAAAAAAAGAATTAAGAATTTTTATGGGGGCCAGGGGATTTAGCTCAGCAGGACAAGTGCCTGCCTGTCAGGTGCTAGGTCATGAGTGCAATCCCTAGCTCCAAAAAAAAAGAATTCTTATTTTTATTTTTTTATTTAAAGAGAAAAAAAAGGAAAAAGTTAGAAATATTACAGAATTTCAAGAGAAGAAGATAAACAGTAAGAAATCATTAGTTGACAAATTACATATTGTTCTCTCAAAAAGTTATTCAAGTTACAAAATCAAAGCACACAAAGTAGACACCAAAGCAGTCAAAGTGCAAACAGATCTGTTCAACAATCCAACAAGAACCTAGAAATATGGTCATCAATCCCACACACCTAAACATACATGCAGCTATATCTTTATAGCGCTTCCTATTTCCTCTTTTTTTACAATAGCAATTATACATTTTTAAAATTTTATTTAAAGAGAAGAAAAAAGAAAAAAAGGGTAGA
>PVLA01010632.1:38939-61502 GCA_004027455.1 Hydrochoerus hydrochaeris
AAAAGGAGAATGAGAAAAAGCCCCACTAAGAAATCAGTAATTTGTAAATTACGTATTGTCATCTTGGATGTAGTTGTTCAAGTTACAAAGTTAAAGGGTACATAGTAAATATTCAAACAGTCAGACTACAAACAGTTCTGCTCAAAGATCCAACAAAGATTCAGCAATATGGTCATCTATTTTACACACTCAAACATACATGCAGTTATATCCCTTAGAGTCCTTTCTTTTCCTCTCTTTTTTACAATAGCAATTACACATTTTGGTTTTATTACACTTGTAGTTCTTATTTATTTTTACACTAGAGACACAATATGATATTTATAAATATGATTCTTATTTATTTCACTAATGAGGATAGTCTCAAGTTGTCTCCATTTGCCTATGAAGGACTCAAGATCATACTTTTTATAGCTGAGTAATATTCCATTGTATAAAAATGCCACATCTTTTTCATACACTCTGCCTCTGATGGGCATCATGGTTGTTTCCAGGATTTAGCTATTACAAATTGTGCAGCTCTGCACATGGGTGCACATATATCACTGTGATATGAAATTTTCAGTTCTTTGGGGAAAATACCCAGGAGGGGGATAGCTGGGATTGAATGGGACTTCCAATCCTAGTCTTCTGAGAATTCTCCATATGGATTTTCATAATGGTTGCACCAGTCTACATTCCCACCAACAGTGGAGCAGTGTTCCTTTTTCCCTGCAGCCTCGCCAACATTTGTTATCAGTTGATTTCTTGATGGCAGCTATTCTTTCTGGAGTAAGGTGGAATCTCAATGCTGTTTTAATTTGCATTTCTCAAATGACCAGTGATGATGAATATTTCTTCATGTATTTATTCACCATTTGTATATCTTTCTCTGAGAACTGTGTATTCATCTCAGATGCCATTTTTGGAGAGGGTCTTTGAATTTGGGGGGCTTGATATTTTTCAATTCTTTATATATTCTGTACACAAGTCCTTTGAACGAGGGGTTGCTGGCTAAAATTCTTTCCCATTCTGTTGGTTTTCTTTTCACTCTGTTGGTGATTTCCTTTGAAGTGCAGAAACTTTTCAATGATGTGAGATCCCATTTATTGATTCTTTTAATAGTTTCCCGTGCAGTTTGCATTTTGTTCATGAATTCTCTGCCTACCCCTATGTCTCTAAGATTGTACCTACCTAGTCTTCCAGTAGATTTAGTGTTTCTGTTTTAATATTGAGGACTTTGATCCATTTAGACTTTAGTTTTGTGCATGGTGATATGCATGGATCTAGTTTCTGTCTTTGGCATGTAGAGAGACAATTTTTCCAACACCATTTATTAAAGAGACGACCCTTCTTCCAGTGGACATATTTAGCCCCTTTGTCAAATATCAGGTGGCTGAGTGTCTTTGTAGTTGTGCTTGCATCTTCTAATCTGTTACATTGATCCTCAGGTCTATTTCTTTGCCAGTACCAAGCTGATTTTATCACTGTGGCTTTATAGTACTGTTTCAAGTCAGGAATTGAGATGCCTCCTGCCTTGCTTTTGTGGCCTAGAATTGCCTTTGCTATTCTAGGTTTCTTCTGTTTCCAAATGAATTTTAGTCATGTTTTATCCAGATCTGTGAGGTATGTCAATAGTATTTTGATTGGGATTGTGTTAAATCTGTATAACAGTTTTGGGAGTATAGCCATTTTCACAATGTTGGTTCTTCCTAACCAAGCAAGCAATGTCCTTCCATTTTCTAATATCCTCTTCAATCTCCTTTTTCAGCATAGTATAATTTTCAGCATATAGGTCTTTTACATTTTTAGTTAGGTTGATTCCTAAGTATTTCATTTTTTTACATGTTATTGTAAAGGGCAATATTTCCATAATTTCTCTCTCAATGAGTTTTTTGTTTGTGTACAGGAATGCTATTGATTTTTGAGCATTGATGTTGTATCCAGCTACACTGCTGAACTTGTTTATTACCTCCTGTAGTCTTTTAATGGAGTTTTTTGAGTCTTCTATATAGAGTATCATGTCATCTGCAAATAGTGATAATTTAACTTCTTCATTTCCTGTCTTTTCTTCTTTTATTTCTCTCCCTTGTCTGATTGGCCTGGCTAGTGTTTCCAGAACTATGTTGAAAAGGATTGGTGATAGTGGACATCCTTGTCTTGTTCCTGATTTCAAAGTGAAAGTTTTCAGTGTTTGTCCATTTAGTATAATGTTGGCTGTTGGTTTGTCATAGATGGCATTTATAAGGTTGAGGTAGACGCCATGTATTCCGAGTTTCTGAAGGATTTTTATCATGAACATGTGTTGGACTTTGTTGAAAGCTTTTTCTGCATCTATTGACATGACCATGTGGTTTTTGTTTATGGCTCTGTTGATGTGGTGCATTACATTTATTGATTTGCATATGTTAAACCATCCCTGCATTCCTGGAATGAACCCCACTTGGTCATGATGTATAATCTTCTTGATGATTTGCTGCATTCTATTTGCCAGTATTTTGTTGAGAATCTTTGCATCAATAATCATTAGTGAGATTGGCCTATAGTTCTCTTTTTTTTGGTTGGATCTTTCTCTGGTTTTGGTATCAGAGTAATACTTGCCTCCAGGAATGATTTAGGGAGGATTGCTTTTTTCTCGGTTTCATTGAAGAGTTTAAGGAGTACTGGCATCAATTCTTCTCTAAATTTCTTGTAGAATTCAGCTGTGAATCCATCAGGACCTGGGCTTTTCTTTGTTGGTAAGTTTTTAATTACATTTTCAATTTCAATAGCTGATATTGGGTTGTTCAAAATTGCTATATCTTCTTGGTTGAGCTTTGGTAGTTCATATGTTACTAGAAATCTGTCCATTTCCTCTGTGTTTTCCACTCTATGTGAGTAGAGATTTTCAAAGTAGGTACTCATGATCTTCTGAATTTCCATGGGATCTGTAGTAATTTCTCCCTTTTCAGTTCTTATTGCATGAATTTGGGGTTTTTTTTTCTTTCTTTCTCTTGATAAGGCTAGCTAGGGCTTTGTCAATTTTGTTTATTCTCTCAAAAAAACAGCTTTTTGATTCATTAATTCTTTGTATTGTTCTTTTAGTTTCAATTGCATTGATTTCTGCTCTAATTTTTACAATTTCCTCTCTTCTATGAGCTTTGGGTTTAGCTTGCTCTTCTTTTTCTAGATGCTTGAGATGGAGCATTAGGTTGTTTATTTGTGCTCCTTCTGTTTTCTTGATATAACAATTTATTGCTATATATTTCCCTCCTAAGACTGCTTTCCTTGCCTCCCACAGATTACAGTATGTTGTTTCTATATTTTCATTGAATTGTACGTATTGGTTTATTTCTTCTTTAATTTCATCTGTAGCCCACTGGTTGTTCAAAAGGCTGTTATTTAATTTCCATGTATTTATGCAGGTTTTACAATTTCTTTTGCCATTAATTTCCAATTTCAGTGCACTATGGTCAGATATTATGCATGTTATGATTTCAATACCTTTGCATTTACTTAAGAATGTTTTATGCGATAATATATGGTCTATTTTGGAGAATGTCCCATGTACAGCTGAGAAGAATGTGTACTTTAATGTGGTTGTGTGGAACACTCTGTAAACGTCTACTAAATCCAATTGCTCACAGGTATGATTCAGGTCTGTTTTTTCTTTGCTGACTTTTTGTCTAGTTGATCTATCTCTTTATGACAATGGGATGTTAAGATCTCCTGTTATAATTGTGTTCTTGTGTATTTGGTTTTTCATGTCCATTAGTATCTGTCTTGTATAGTTGGGTGTTCCTGAATTTGGTGCATATATATTTATAATTCTTAGTTCTTCTTCTTGAATTTTACCACTAACAAGTATGTAGTGACCTTCTCTATCTCTTTTAATCATTTTAGGTTTGAGGTTCACGTTGTCTGCAAATAGAATAGCTACCCCTGATTTTTTCTGGGTTCCTGTTGCATAGAGTACTGTTTTCTATCCTTTGAATTTTAATCTATGAGTTTCCTTTTGGGTCAGATGTGTTTCTTGTATATAGCACATTGATCCACTCTGTCAATCTATTTCTTTTTATAGGTGAATTGAGGCCATTTATATTTATGGATATCACTGATATATACTAGCTTGACTTTGCCATGTTATGTTCCAGTTGTTTCTTTCTGCTTTTCCTCTTATTTAATTGCTAATCCTAAGTGGTGGTTTCTTTCTGTTGTTGTTTTGGGGATTGTGGTCATTTTTATCTCTGTCCTGTATGTCTTTCAGTACTCTTTCTAGGTTTGGTTTGGTGGACATGAATCTCTACAGTTGTTCTTTGTCAGGGAAGTATCTTGTTTCTTCATTAAATTTGTATGAAAGTTTTGCTGCCTACATCAGTCTGGGTTGAAGGTTGTTTTCCTTCAGGGTTTGAAATACCTGACTCTAAGCTCTTCTTGACTGGAGGGTTTGTGCTGAAAAGTCTGCCATGATTCTATGGGCTTTCCTTGATAGGTGAGTTATGCCTTTTCTCTGACAGCTTTTAGTATTGTTTTTATGCTGTATGTCTGAGATCTTAATTATTATGTGTCTGGGTGTGGACTTATGTTGATTGTGACTGTTTGGTGTTCTATATGCCTCACTTACCTGCATATCAGATTCTTTCCCCATGTTTGGGAAATTTTCTGCTATTATTTCGGTAAATACTTTATGTATGTCATTTGCCTGGACTCCTGTATCTTCGCTAATGCCCATTATTCTTATATTGTTGCTCTTGGCATCATCATGAAGCTTCTGGATTGTCATTTCATGCTGCTTTGTTATTTTTAAAAGTTCTATCCTTTCATGATCACTAACTGTGATCCTGTCCTCAAAGTCCAAAATCCTACCCTCAGTTTCCTTTAGCTGGTTTTGCATGCCTTCAGTAGAATTTTTTGTTTCTTGGATGTCTCTTTGAGTTTGTTTCATGAATTCTGCTTGTTTTCTATATTGTTCATTCAAAGTTTCAATCAGTTTTTTTCTCTACTTCTTCTTTAGCTGCATTCAACAACTCCTTTACTAAAGTTGTTATTTCTATCTGTACATGGGAGAGTACTTCTAATTTGATTTCCTCTATAGCCTGATGCAGTTGTTTTTTTTATTTCACTGGCTATCTTTTCAGAGATTCCCGGTGTGTTACTTTTGGGGTCCTCTATTTCAGTGTCTGTTATACTTGCTTGTGGTGAACTATACGTTTGAGACTGCATTTTCCTTTTTTGTTTTGTCATTTTCACTCTGCCTGGTGTTTTCTATGTGTAGGAGGGGATCACACACACTCTTTTCAGACATACCAAAGTTTTACATTTAGTTGGAGGGGGTTTTGCTACGGGCCCTTTTTATCCCCCTTACACCTCTATTTTAGGGGTATACTCACTACACTGATAGAGTCAATCCACTGTAGTCCAAGGTTCGCCACCTTGGAGCAAAGTTCCAAATTTTTCACACTAAGTGGAGCCCGCTGAGACCTTCTGATGCTCCAGGTGATAGAGTGGTCCCAGCTGAAGCATTCCAGGGCAGTTTCTCAGTCTTGTGCAGGCCTCTTCCATGTTCCCGGTGGCAGGGTGGGCCCACGGTGGAAGTTCCGGACAGCCTACCCTGAGGCGGGCTTGCACTGAGTTCCCAGTGGCAGGGCGGGTCCTCGGTGGATGTTAAGGGCAGCGTACCCCTGAGGCAGGCTTGTGCTGAGTTCTAGCCGCAGGGCAGGCCCACGGTGGAGGTTCTGGGCAGCTTACCCCTGATGCAGGCTTCCACTAAGTTCCCGGTAGCAGGGCGGGCCCACAGTGGAGGTTCTGGGCAGCCTACCCCTGAGGTGGGCTTCTGCTAAGTTCCCGATGGCAGGGCAGGCCCATGGGGGAGGTTCTGGGTAGCCTACCCCTGAGGCCAAAAAAGAATTCTTATGGGAGGCAGATGCAGGAGTATCTTTGCAAGTTTGAGACCAGCCTGAGCTTACAAAGTGAGCTCAAGGCAACCCTGAACTGCATGGCGAGACCCTGACTCAAAATCACACATAAAAAACTTACGTACATGTACCAACTCCCCATGATAAATGTAATCATTATGTACTGCAAACAGGCATTAATTTTAAAAGTTATCTATCACTACCATAATGTTAAGGAAAAAAATATGAATCTAAACAGTCTCCAAGAAGCATAAACATTCTTTACTTAGTGAATTTTAATATCTCACAGAATCAACTATTTTATATATCATTTTAAGAATTTCTGATTGCATCCAAGACAGTGGAATAACACAGAAATCCCTGGAAACCAAGATTCAGCTTTTAACAAGGTTATTTTTATTCATTTTCAAGTATAAGAGTATGTCAGTATCTGTCAGACATCTTGCCTTAAACATTTCTGAAGGTACTATTCAAATTCTTTTTAAGAGTTATCTTTTAAAGGCAGACAATAGGCAACCAACTAGTTCTGGGAAAATAAATATTTACTGCCCAAGAGTAGGTGTAACAAATTTTAATGATCTCTTTCAAGATCTCTTAATAGGAGTGACTCATATTTTCATGTTTTGCTCAAAGAAATAGAAATAAATGACCAACCTAACAGCAATAACAGAAACAAGGCATTTTCCATGCTTAGAATCCATAATGTGGCCACTCACAACAAAAACAAAACTATGAAGAGAGAAAAGCCCTAGAGACTGAAAGTCTTTTCCTTCTCCTCAAATGATTCAACTTATACAGGAAAAATACTGTAAGCTAAATTCTCAGGCATGTAAGTTAGGCACCCTAGTTGGTAGCCTAAGAACTCATAAATCCAAAATAGTAGTTAATAAAATTTTAAATGTTTTAGATTTGTTTTGATCAGGCAAATGCCCCAACTGGGATTGTGGTAAAATACCAATAGGAATGTACACATCTTTAGGAAACCAGCAAAGACATAACATAACTAGACAAAACCTAGAGTTCTCCCTAAATCATTTTTGTTCTAAATGTTGCAAGAAAATTATTGGAATGCTTTTGAGGAGTATATCCTCACAAATGACCCTTTCTGATGAAATATTAGCGGAATGTCAACTGTTCAACATATGTCAAAAGATATGGTCATTATTTGAGGAAAATGATATGTCAAAACTTTTGGAAAATCTGGAAGAAATAAATTAAGAATCTATAGATAATTTTATTTCCTATAGTTTGGTAAAATCCTTAATGGAAAAGTTGTCATACAGTGTACAACAACCTCTGAGAAGTCTGTCCTTTGCAAACAAGTATGTAACACGTAGGACAAGAAAGAGATTTTCCAGTTCCCCAAAAACAAAAAGGCCAGAATTAAGACAATCAAGACAGAGTAAAGACTGTAAGTTTTGCCGGTTATGACAGTGAACCTTTGACAGGAGCATTGAATAATCTCAGAGTGATTTTTCCCAAAAGACAAGCTCCTTTTAGTAAGCAATTTCCAAGAAAATTCTCTTACCTACCTCCACTCATAAACAGAGGAAATGGCAATGAGTGCAACTGTTTAGTCTGTAACATTCTTTGGAAGAAATAATTTCAAGCATTTTTCTTAACCTCTGTGCCTCACCGGAGGCAAAAAATGAAAATATCACTGAGGCCCAGTTCAAATAATATGTTACATGCGAACTTCATGATGAATGACTTTAACAATGCTAGAGTCATTGTTTTATGGGATGTTGAAGAAAAGATATTTTCCATCATTGTCTAAAGAAAATGTTAGAGCCGAGCATGGTGGCACACTCCTGTAATCCCAGCATTCAGGAGGCTGAGGCAGGAGGATTGTTGCAAGTTTAAGACCAGCCTGCGCTACAAAATGAGCCCAAGGCCAGCCTGAACTACATAGCAAAACCCTGTCTCTAAAAGACATAAATAAATAAATAAAAGAAATAAGATGTTAGTAAGATTGTTGATTTGGTTTATAATGATGTTTTACAGGAATAAGAAATGCAAGTGGTCTGTGATTATCATCTGGCACATAGTATTACCTCAATAGTAGAACAGATAACTTGGCATATTGATAGAGATCTTAAGACTACCAGTTCTTTTTAAGCATGGCAGAAAGGCTCAGATCTATTCATATTGCCCTGTCAAAAAAGAAGATATACTGTAGAAACTTCAAAATAATGTGAAGAAACCTAATTACTACCATGTTATCACATTCATTTTTGGAAGATATTATCACAAAGCTGTTATCATAGTCCAGCAAGGCCTCCTCTATCCAGCAAAGCTTCTTGCTTGGGAATGAACAATTTAATAGCTTTGTGGTTTAATGACATGTCCACTTGTATAAAAAAGTTATGTTAAGCACTTCAAATTATAATATTTGGCTCAATAAATATGATCACCCAGATCTACACACAGACAAAAAGCTCCAAAAATATGGTAGATACTATGTATGGCAATATTTGCAGATTACAATACAGAATAATACAGTAAGTCAAAATACAGTTGTGGTTGATCAGATGAACAATGTTATATTTATTGAAAATAACCTTGGGCCCTTTTTAGTGGAGAGGGCTTTCCTTATTCAAGAACAACAAAGATCTTCCATCCAAACTTTAGAACTGGGATTGAACTAGGTAAAATGATCCCTCAAATAGTCAATTCAGTAAATAACCATTTTTTTTAATTTTGAAGGTAGTAGAAATACAAGAGAACAAGACAGAACAAAGCCAATTAAGACAGCACAGTGAATTTGGTACAGAACTTCACAGCAGTTTACTGGGAAAACAGTAATTGGTACCATAGTATAATTCATTATCTTCACAGTAGTTGTCTAGTCAATTAGGCATAGCAAAATCAAACCAAAGACAGGACATTATAAAACCAATTGAAAGAAAATATTGAATAGAGTAAACCAATTAATCATAATGAAACAAAACTGAAAACAACACTTGCTTTCAAAGAGAAGATAGAAGAGACTCCCCCATATTTACTATATTGCATATAGTATATTGCATCTCCCAAGAGATGCTCAGACCTCTGTCCCCAGTTGCTAACTGGGGGGGTGGGGGGTGGGGATGTTTGATTCCAAGCACCGGTAGGCTCACAGGAGACACTACTGGGTCTCCTCCTGGCTCACGCCGAAGGAAGGTGCTTACCAAGAAGGTGGATGAATTGCTTCTTTGTGTGGCTGCCTGGGTTCCACCATCTAAATAACCATTTTGACAAAGCTAAAATCTGTATTTTTATGATGACCAAAAGCACTCTTTTCTTGCCATAAATACAGACACTGAGGATGAACTTGTCAATTCAGTTTATACAAATGTTCTGGAACAATGTGGACTGTCCTCTGAAGTGAAAAATAAACAACTGAAAGACAGTGATATTTTTGCAGAAAATGTTACCAATTTAATTGTGACATCTATCACTGATTATCTTTTTCATCCACCATTTTCTGGTGAATTGTCAGCATTCTCTTATGGCACTCTAACACCAGAGAATATTATTAAGGATATCTTTAATGGTATCAGTAAATCTACCATGTCAAGCCAGCATTTATCTCCATATAGCACCTTATTACCATAACATATTTTTAGAAGAAATAAAGTACTATTATCTAGAATTTTTCCTTGTCCATTGTACATGATTTCATACAGGGAAGCTCAGGGGGATAGATCAGAAATTAATTTCCATGAAATCTCTTCAAAACGAATCGATAATATAAGACAAAAATTTCTCAACATGAAAGTCTACTTTCAAACGACAAAGGAACTAATCTGATCTATTCAGATAATCATGTTCAGCACCTTGTTGATTCAGTATTCAGAGATATTTTGAAAACCTCTGGGTCTCAAGAAGCAACTGGGGGATTTTGCTCAGTGTTATACGCGCCTGACTGGCAAGGGCAAGGTTGTAAGTTTGATCCCCAGTACCAAAAAAAAAAAAAAGAAGCAATTGGGTATGATATCACAAGTCATAATGATGCTCTTATTGATACAATAGCAGGTTTTATCATTAAAAACACTTTCCAAAAACATCTGCTTCCATTTTCATATAGAAATCTGTTACCTCTTTGATCATGTACTTACTATGATGCAAGAAAGAACCCTTTTTTGCCAAGGTTTATCCTTCAGCCATTTTGGAAGATGTGATCTGTAAGGTTTTGAGCAAAATGTTCTACAGGATGGTAGGAATTGTGCAAAAAAAGAATGAGATTTAATAGAAGAACTTTTAGAAATATCTGAAGAACTCATGTATTTGATAACAGAAGAATTTGTTACCATCTTAGAAAATACTCATCTCACTATTTTTTGTCATTGTTGTCATTGTCATTTGACTTTTGTTGTTTTTGTCTGTTTGTTTGTTTGACTGCTCTTTGGTTTTTCTGTGTTTTTTTCTCTTTAAAATAAAATAAAAAAGAAAATACTAAGGAACAATTGTGTTTACCAACAAAATGCACAGATATAATTCCCAACATCACAAAGGCAGCATATAGCAAATTTATACAAGAATATGTACTGGAACTACTACTTCCTAAAGATTTCCTCAGTGACACAAAGACTTTGGCTGAGAAGGTAACTAAAATTATCCAGGCTAACATTTTTGATTTCCAAATTTATCCAGATTTTGTATCAAAGCTGCCTTTTAAATTATCCTCAAAACTCAATCCTGATGTGCTAATAAAGAGACTTCATTATAATGCCAGGAAATCAATACTCCAGAGACAAACTTCTACAAAATATATCACCATATTGTCACAAACATATTTGGAAAAAGTCACCCAGGTTTTATCACAGATAAGTATGCTGAACTTCAGTGCAGAAGACCCAGAACTGTCACAATCAGAATTCAGTAACAGAATCATGAAATGGACAATAAAATCATGTCAATAATTTTTAAGCATGTAATATACATTGTTAAATATAGAAATAAAATTTTGACTTCAGAAAAAGATATTCAGGCTATGGTTGCTGCCATTTATACTGATATTTCTCACTCAAATCTGTACCATTCCCTTACAATATATCAAAAGGCATAGGTTATACACCTTGTTTCAAAGACAGTGAGTTGTATAATAAAAGATATATTTAACCATTATTTTAGTCATTTTTACCTAGAGATAAAACTTTTCCTTCAGGTAGATTGATCATATTTATAAACACAAAGCAAGATATCCTAAACAAAAAGAATTGTCTTTCATTATAAATATAGCTGTCTTTTTGAAGTAATTTTTGAACTTCTATGCAGAATATTTTATGTATTCTCACATAATGTCTTGGCTGTTGAAAACTCACATAAAGCAATAGCCACTGTGACTGATATTATTACATTAGTAAAATCGATTGTGTCTGGGTTCACTGAATCACAGATTTTAGTTTCAGACACCTTGAATGAAAATCTGTATCTTTCAGAAGAGTATAAAGAAATGGTTCAAAAAACTATCAATCTAATTTATGAAAAAATATTAGATGAATATAAACCTCTCATTCATACCTACAAGGCCATACAAAGCAATGTAATCACTTTTGGAAGAAAAAATGTTTTAGTTGCTATTAGGATAAATTTATGATTATCTTGTAGAGGCATTAATTGCAAGAGACTCAGTAGCATCTTCTTACAACTTCCTGTAAAATGAAAACATCAGACAGGTACTCCATTTCATCAATGATGATATCTATACTTTCCATCCTGGTTCACTTTTGGAAGATATAATTTAGAAGCTTGTAATATATATATATATATATATATATATATATATATATATATATATCCCTTCTTCTAAGATTGCAACTAAGCTAAACAGTAAGAGCTTCTACCAGAATATGAGTTAGGGAACGTACTTCAAAACTTACTGATGAGATCATGACAAAAATTTATGAACATGATATTAGACTTTCCAATGCAAAGTTGAATGCAAAAGGCAATTTAGAACTTTGTTGATGCCATGCATAGCAATATTGTAAAAAAATTACATTCCAAGCTGAAGTACAAAAAAATGCATGACAAAGGAGAAGTTCATTCCTTGAGAGAACAGCTGGTTTCACTATGAAGGAAAAATTGTGGATCACCACCTCCAGCCATTTTTATGTGAAGAGTCATCTCCCGAAAACTTACTTAAAAAGAATTATATCATTGAACTTTCAAATCCTGCTAAAGAAAAAAAATCATTCTTACTTCTGTATATTCTGCTTCATTTTTCAAATATATTATAATTGACCTTATTAACAAAGTTTATACTTTCCAAAATATTGCTGAAAGGCCTAAGGACAAAGAAATATCAGAAGACCTTGTAGAAATGACTATAACTTTTGCAATTGTACTGATAGGAGACTTTATGAAAAGTATAGTTAAAAAGTCCTAGCAAATGCTGAAGATGCATTTTTTTTAGCACTAGACAAAGAGACATTTGATGGGGCTGAAAGGAGGGGAGATGAACGGGGAAAAAGCAAGATGTGCTATGTACACTTACAAATTCCCTATGATGAATGTTATCACTATATATAAAATGTACCAACAAAATAAAAAATATTAAATAAAAATGTTTAAATCTCAAAAAACAAGCACTTGATAAGATATCTGATTATGTATATGAAGAAGTCATTGAATTATGGATCTAACAGTGCTCAGAAATATGGTAAGTGTACTCTGCTAGAGATGATTGCTGCTTTAGCCCAGAATGCAATCTCTTTTAAAATTTAACCACTTTTTAGGGGACACTGGTCTTCCACCTTTTCATTTCTAGGTGTGGAAAAATCATCCAAAGAGTTGAACGTTTGCCATAGAAAATTTTTACAAAGATAAACAACTTCTAGACCAGGCATGGTGGTACACGACTGCAATTCCACCACTCAGGAGAATGAGGCAGGAGGATCACTGTGAGTTCAAGGCCAGCCTGGGCTACATAGTGAGTTCACGGCCAGCCTGAACTACACATCAAGACCCTGCTCAAAAAAAATTAAAAATTAAAAAATAAAGAATTTCTTCAAGGAATATCCAATTTCTTCACAACCACAGTCATCTACCTCAGGCCCAAAACACAAAAAGGGCACTCTGAAGATATTCAGAAGAATATTCAATGAAAAAGATTTGAAAAAAGGAAAAGACATCAATGAAAAAAGGCAAAACCCTCTAGCCATTATGTACTTCTATAACTAGCATTATGAAAAGCAAAGTAAGCAAACTCCATCAGAGCTGAAAGTAAAGGAAATAAAAAGGATAAAAGGAAAAGAGGAATTTCCAGTAGAAAAGATTATGAGAAATGAGCAAAAGTTACTTCTGCAACAACCAGTGTGAAAAGTAAAGATACTCAAGGAAAAGCATTTAGAAAGAATGAAATCAAGATGAATGATAGTTCATCTAGAAAAAATGACAAAAGGCAAAATGATGAAGTATTCCAATTTTTTCACCAGCTACTGAGGACACAAAAAGTAACAATGTTGTATAGGGACTAGACTTTAAAATAGACAATGAAAAAAATAAAAATGAAATAGACAATGAAAAGAATGACAAAAATAGAAAGTTTATTAGTAAAAGAGGATATACCTTTTGAATCACCATGTCAGAAGTTGAAAGTGAAAGAAGAGACATTTTCCAGCTTCCAAAGTTACAGATGACAAACAGATCAGTCATACTAAACAAGTCCCCTATATCACTGAATGTGTTCACAGCAATGATGTAGATGTGGTTCTTTTCAAAAACCAACAGATGATTCAAACTCCTAAAGTCTCATAGATGATAGAGCAGCATATATAACTCTAAAGGATGATAAGCATTTGGTACAGTCTGATTCAACAAATTTAGGCAGCTAAGATGCTCTTGGCCCCATGGAAGAAAATGAGAAGTAAAAGGTTAAAGAGGGTAAAAGTAAGCCCAGTAGGCCAGTCAGTCCTCAGAATTCACCAGGGGAGAATCTTGGAATTTTGCCTGCAAATTTTTTAGAAGTGTTTATCTCTGAAATAGTTAACAAGTCTATTTTTTATTTCCCCACCAGACATAGATGACACATGTCAAAATGTAACCAATAACATAAATTAAGAGGAGCTCTTTGACATGGCTATGAAACTGATTGATTCCCTGTTAAAGATGCATGAATTAAAATATTAAACCCACATCAGGGAAATTGGCCCTTTCCATCTGTAAATAAAGTGTCATCAGTTCATAAAGTACTTCTCAAGCAGAAACAGACATGTGTGAGTAAAGCACCACCTGAGACTAAAATGATAATTCTGTAAAAAATACCGCCCATGCATAGAATACCACTTGCAACTACCACACCCTCTTTAGGTCAGGTACCATTAATACCCCAAACACTATCAATCGATAAAGCCTTCATCTATATAAAGTTGTTCATTCCTCTGCCTGCAATATTTTGCAGGAATATAGACTTCAAGACTGTATCTATAAGGACATAAATAGTAACAGTGAAACTTCAGCAAAAAGGCAGTGAGAGACAGCGACTGAAGAACATTATCAACAACTGCTAACTTTATTTTGCAATGAAGTTCCAAGTTCAGAACTCTTGCCTCTAAAATTGAAGGAGTTTTTGAGAAAAGTCCAAAAAGTTCTCCAAACAGCTTGCAAAGAATGCCAGACATAATAGTGCCTCAAGAATTTCTACAAAGTGTAGTCTCTCTTGTCAAAAATTTTCTCAATAGTAGCCAACACTAAAGCAGAAATATCTGAAGCTTTTTGCACAGAACTGGATTATTTTCAAATGAAGTTATTTGATACAATTATGAAGAGGTCTCCAAATATGAAGATACAATATGTAGAATCCTTGCATTTTAATAATGGTGAAATTATTCAACTAGTGGTTCAGACTCTTTATACTAATATCTTTCTACAATTTGAACCTTAAAAGAGCATACAAAATTTTATCACCAAGGGTTGCCGACTACTTTCTGAAAGCAAAGTTAATTTATTTGTACAAGAAGGGGTTGTCAGTTGCAAAACTATTTTTCTGGAGCACTAAGTCCATATCAATGTGTAGAAGTTGACAGTGTTGTTGAAAATATCCATAGAGCTGTTGTTCAAAACACTGAGCTTCCTTAGCATCAGCCACCTTGGGCTTGCAAACTGCCTTTCAATGCAATAGAAAAATTGTTGTAATTTTTTCAAAGCTTTTATCTATTTTTCCAAATGTATGTAAGGAACCCAAAAGGTCTGTAAATGAAGAAATGTAAAAAATAACCACAAAAATATTAGATTCATTGCAAGAATATATGTCTAAAGTCAAACTAAATTTGCACTACAGGCCAAAGAATCATGTGCTATATCTTTAGCAGATTGTGAAGCTACTGAAAAAGTGTTCTGTTTACAACATGTTTTAATGCATTCTGGTTCACATATTGCAGTGTATAAGGATTTAATAGGTGACAGCAGTGTCCTCTCAGATGTAACAGGGTTTTTAATAGTGATAGAAATTTTCAGTTCAGAATTTCCACCTCAAGTGGAGGAAGAACCATCAAGTCCCGAATTAGTTCCAGAAGTGGTCAAAATTACAGGAAAACTGGTTAAGACGTTGATAATCTTAAGTCAAAAAAGAAGCCTTTAGTACTTCTGTCTAGAATATATAAAGAATTTTTAAAAATCAGATTCCCAAAATTCAAAGACCCAATCCAAAAATGGGCATCTGAGATGAATACACAGATATCAGATGAAGAAATACAAAGGGCAAATAAATATATGAAAAAATGTCCAGCTTCATTTGTCATTGGAGAAATGCAAATTAAACCATATTGAGATTCTATGTCACTCCAGAAAGTGTGGCCAGGATCAAGAAAACCACCAATAACAAATGCTGGAGAAGGGTGGGGAAAAGGAACTCTTCTATACTGTTGATGGGAGTGCAGATGGATGTAACCATCATGGAGGTCAGTCTTGAGATTCCTCAAAATTCTGGGATTGGAAGTCCCATTAGACCCAGATATTCCACTTCTGGGCATATTCCCAGAAGAATTGAAAGCATCATACCACAGTTGAATATGTGCACCCATGTTTGTAGCAGCACAATTTGTAACAACCAGACCTTGGAAACACCTAAGTGCCCATCAACTGAGGAATGGATAAAAAAGATGTGGTATTTTTATACAATGGAGTACTACTCAGCTATAAAGAATGATCACATTGAGATATTTATAAGTAAATGGATGCAACTCAAGACCATACTCATAAGTGAAATAAACCAAACTCATACGTTTAAATACCATATAGTCTCCCTAGTGTAAGAAATGGTAAGAGTACATAAGATACCAAAAACTCAGTAAATACAGGGAAGGGATAAGAATCTGCTTAAAGGGGAAAAAATAATATCTTAGGGAAAATGAGGAAAAAGAAAAAGGAAGGAAAAAGAAAAAATATCTAAAATTATATAAACACACAGGATAGCTAAGATGATTGTGCTACAAATTCTATAAGTGCTTAGAACAAAATAGTTAACATTCATAGGATTGGAACAATTGTGCATATTATTGTATGGCAATCTGAGGAACTCTTGAAGATCATTATGTAAAATAACAACTCTAGTTATGCTCATACCACCTTGTTTTGAAGGCCTATATTGTCATTGTTTTGGGCTCTTTGCTATTGTTATTTGTCTTTTTTGTTTTGGATTTTTCTAGGAATTTGTTTTGTCTTTTGTTTGTTTTGTTTTGTTTTCCCTCCAATACAGAAAGGATAGGTATACATGTAAAGACTCATGCTTGCATAGAACTTCTCCTGAACAGATTATGAGAATTGATTATATAACACATGATGAAATGAATAGCTACTTTGAAGAAAAAGAGATACTAAGATACCCAGTGATGATTCCATAGCATCAGGCTGTGAAATCCAGCAATACTTTTATTTTTTGTTCAGACTGATTTTAGTCTGTTTTATGTTATTTAATTTCAACATACATGAAGGCATGGACAGCTATTTTGAAGAGAATGAGAGACACTATGGCAGCCATTGTTGACTTCCCTATTGACTCCTCTTGAAGACCTAAAATGCTTTCATCATCCTATTCTGATCAATTTAATACTATTTTGTTATGTATGAATTCATTGTATTTGAAGATATGGACAACTATTTAGGAGAAAATAAGAGACAATATGATAGACAGTGAAGATCTCCTGTTGTCTTGGTTTGAAATCTGTGTTTCTTACATTGTTTTCTTCTGATCTGCTTTGTTCTGTTTTGTTATATTTAATTTTACCCTCTTTAAAATAAAATTTTTAAGTACCAAAAAAAGAAGGCTTCATTAAGAAAGGATGCTATTTTAAATGCCACATTTTTAGAGGAAACATTGGCCTTGTTTTTGACTAGACTAGTAAAGTTGCCAAATGTCTCAGGCAGAGATGCTAAAAACTTACCAAAGCCTAAATTAAATAAAATTGCATCTCATTTAACAGTCTGTGATAGCTGAATTCTCAGAAATAACAATTGTGTCATAGCTGCTAATCTTTATGCACACTTAAGTACAGAAAGCATAATAATTTATTTCTTGGATTGTTGATTCTGTGTATAATCATGTACTACAAGATGGAACACATGTAGGACTTTATTGCAATATAAAAAGTACAAACCTCTTATTCCCTAATAATTTGGCTTCTTTGATTATTAATAATTTTTTAAGTTTTCATTAGAAACAAATACTATATAGTAAGTTCCCAATTTACAAGTGAGTTCTGTTCCGGAAGAATGTTTATAAGTTGAATTCACTTAAAAGTCCAACAAAGTAGTCTTGTGTACAAGATGCAACCTGCTAACTTTTTTTTCTTTAAGTCTTCAAGTGGGCTTTTTAGCTTTTTCTCAAATAAGTATGAAGCTGAGTGGGACTCAACACTGATGCTGATCCTGCATCCACACACTGAGCGGTTTCTCCATCTCTTCCATCACTTTACCATGCTTTTTGCATATTGTTGTTGACTACACTGGCACCAGATTTCATGTGTTTCATGATCTTGTCCCTGTTCTTTAGAAGTCTGCCAATGATTGAACTATTCATGTTATAACAATGAGCAATGTCTACCATCTTTGCACCTTGGTCCAATCTGCAATTATTTTCACTTTCACTTCCATGGTTATTGTTTTGCAATTCCTAGCACATAGCCACTGATTTTCTTCTTACTTCTGGACATTCTGGGCTCAGAGCACTGCATTGTGTGCAATATCACACTGTACATTGAGCACAAAGCAGCACAACTGTGACAATGTCTGGCAGACACCTGAGCTATTTCTGCAATATGCTCACATTTCTGAATGCTCATTAATGCAAGATCTGTTCCTATCATGAAAGTTCCCATGAAAAGTTCACAACTCACATGTTCGTAAGTCAGGGAATTACTGTAGCTCAAAAGATTTACATGTTAATTTCTTTGGTGATCTGGATGTCAGTCAAATTGTTGAAAAGATATGAGAGCATCATTTTAAAATGGAGCCCAAACTACAGAAATTAGAAACTGATCAAGATTTAAATGAAGAAGAGCTTCCAGGTAAAATAATTCCTCACCACAGGAAGCAGCCAATCAATATTTATCCAAACATTGTCACTGAATACTTGGGGGTCATTTCTATAAAAATGAAGTCTCTTGTACAACTCCAATTGGAATGCTTAGCTAGGACTTGACATAGAAGCATTGAAAAGTCATCAGTATGGGGGTATACTGGAGTTACTCCTCAGACTCATCTACCTACGAAAAGAGGAAGAAGGTAAGATGTACTCACTGGACACATCTGGACAACTGAATGTAAAGCCATTAGAATTAAGTGCAAAAAGGTGGTGGTGAAGGAAATGAATGGCTAGTGAGACTTGCTTGCTTTCCTGTGACTGCCTTCCTTGGACAGGTCTATGAAATGTGTTTATAAAATATAATTAATTTTCTCTTGCCTAGGGCTGGGGATTTAGCATAAGCACCTGCCTTGCAAACTCATGGTCATGAGTTCCATCCCCGGTACTGATAAAAAAATTTTTTTCTCTTGCCCAGTCCAACAGAATTAAATATTTGTGATTCATTCATTATAGTCCTCTGTCTTCCTAAGACTTACTTCTTCAGCTCCATGGCTCAGGATAAATGTGCAAACTATTTTTCATTAGTCAATCAAATTGACCTACCATTTCTTAGGACATAGAAACATAAGAATATACCCATTGCAGCACACCTGACCGAGTGAAATTATAGTCTTCATCTGGCAACTCAGACAAAACACAATGCTTCACAATTTCCAGTGTTTGGGGGTCTTCTTTGTTTGGTTGCTTGTGGTGCTTTTTCACCCTGGGCTTTGCACTGAACTACATCCCTATCCCTTGTTGTATTTTTCATTTTGAGACAGGATGTTGCTATGTCATTAAGTTGTTCAGCCTGGGGTCTGGAACTTATGATCCTCCTGCCTCAGCCTCCCAGACTGCAGGAATTACAGGAATGCACTAGTCTGCCTTGTTTCCCTCAGTTTTATTTTTTGGTCTTTTGTTTGTTTGTTTGTTTGTTTGTTGAGACAGGGTCTCGCTATGTAGTTTAGGCTGGCCTTGAACTCACTATGTGACCCAGGCTGGCCTTGAATGCATGGTGATCCTCCTGCCTCAGCCTCACAAATGATAGGATGAAGGTGTGCACCACCAAGCCCAGCTTCCCTCAGTTCTGTATGATGAACATACATTATCTTAGTACAATAGGGGTAAAAAGGGCCAGTTAGAAGATCAACTAAATCAGCCTGTACTAGACATTTAAATCCACAAACCTAACACTCCACAGTAGTTCTATCTTTACTTAGCAACACTCCTCAACAAACATTAGACTGCAAACTCTTTAAATTTTACTGTTTTTAATCACCTTCATTAAAGAAGACTTTGCCTAGACACAAACTTAGGATCATCTAGCCCCACACTCTAATTTCATAGCAAAGCCTCTTGGAACCAGGCATGTTGGCACATGCCTATAATCCTAGCACTCTGGGAGGCTGAAGCAGGAGGATCAAAAGTTCCAGCCCAGCCCGAGAAATTTAAATACTTAGTGAAACACAGTCTCAAAACACAAAATAGAAGCTATGGGGACATAGCTCAGTGAGAAGGTGTTTGATTCAATCTCCAAGACCACAAAAAACAAAGACTCTTATTATCAATGAGCCTCTTGCACTGACAGTGATACATTCATATTAAGGAAGGAACCTGTGACTTAAAAACTAAGCAGATTCAGCAAGGGATTTAGCTCAGCAGCACAGGTGCCTGCCTGCCTGACAAGCACAGTTGTTTGTTCGATCCCTGGTACAAAAAAATACTAAGCAGTTTGTTTTGAGGAGGTAGTTCAGTAGTGGAGCAGTTGCCTAGTATGCATGAAGCTCTAGGTTCTATCCCCAGCAATGCAAACAAAACAAAACAATGATAAAAACTAAGTAAAATTCTATAAAGTCAGCCTGCTGGAGCATAAGCCTAGGGACATGTTTTTCTTAGCATATTTTCCAACCTACTAAAATAAGTCTCAGAGCTGGTAAGTACATTGATGGATACTTTTTTCAGTCCCAAATATGGATATTGTTATGATCCAAGGAACTAATGGAATCTCCTGATCCTTCGTTTCTTGGACCAGATGAAGTTTATTTCCAGCCCTAAAGGGTCTTTTTCTCTCTGAGTACTCATATTTGCATTAGTATTTACTAGGAACTCTTTAAAAGTGATTCCTTGGACACAGACTTGTGTGACTAAACTGTAGAACACTATGCCAACTCAGTGCTTAATCATAGGTCATACTGTCAAGGTTCTTATTCATGGTTACCTGTTGCTGGGTTTTTTTATTTTATACTTGCATCCTTTAATTCAATACTTTCACTATTTACAGCACAGAAGTTGGAGGAAAATATTTAATTCAAAACAACTGGCCCTGCCACTCTTAAAAGGAACAAAAACTGTTTTAAGGAAAGTAACTAGATGATTTACAATGATCTGGATAGCAAGGCCCTTTCCATCCTCAGAATGAAGGTAGAGGTTGTCGAAACAGTAGTACATGAGCTTAGGGAAACAGACAATTTGGAGGTTAGTCTGAGTCCCGAATCCTCCAGCAGGCTTTCATTTTCTGCATTGAGGTACCCAAATCTCCCAACACACAAGACACATGCATATTAATGGCCCATATGGTGACATATTTCAAAGCCATATAAAATGATTATTTTTAATCTTTTGAAGTGTTGTCTCCCTCCATCAGCACAGATAATCAAAATGGATTGTTTCCATTTCTTCCAGGCTTCTCCCTTTCATTTTATTTTGCACAACATATATTTCAAAACTGGTCTGGTGTGTAACAAAGAAGTTTTGAGATCTAAGATTGATAATTCAATTAATTTATAGGTTCTGTGGCATCAGTAAAGGGTACAGAAACAGAGGAAGTCACTTATTTAATTACAACTGTCTTTTCCTTCAGCTTTTTTTAACATTGTAAAACAGAATGATATTTGACTAGGGAGATGAGGAAAGATGAAGCTTTACCCTTTGGAGTTTCTTTGGAAAATATATTCAAGAGAAGAGAGCAATTATTCAAAGTCCTTCACAGTTTTGGCTGTTATTCATCATTTTTAAAAATTTAAGTCATAAGGAGGGAAAGGGGATGTAAAAGGAATTAAAATGTTTTACATACATGTATCATCTCCCCCACAAGGATGTAACCTTTTTGTACTGCAAGCATGCACCAGTAAAAATATAAATGTAATAAAAAATCCAATTCAGCCAATACTTTGTCTTTTTCTGAAAATGTCAGTATTCAGATTGTTTCTTGGTTCAGAAAAACATGTTAATCATAAATAAGCGGGTTATAAAAGTTTCAAGGGATGGGTGTGGTAGAGCATGTCTGTAATCTCAGTACTTGGGAAATTGAAGCAGGAAGTTCAAGGCCAGTCTGGGCTATACCGTGAGTTCAAGGCTAGCCTGAACTACACAGACCTTGTCTCAAAAATAATGTTCCAAAGTAAATGATGAAAACAGAATTAATTGAAATATATGTGGAGTTTTCATTTCTTAACAAGTAAAAACTAAACTTTGTGCGGCGCCCTTTTCCATCCATGCCGCGTCCAAGTCCATCCACGCCTTGTGACAAGGTCCATGGGTGGAGGAGAGCACTTCAAGGAATCGCTTCTCCAGAAAAAGGACACCACATGTGGGAATTGGGCGTGAGGATCTTGTAATGTTTTGTACTGATAATTGTAATTTGTGTAATTCACATATATATATATTTTCATGTAATACTCAATATGAAATCGAAAATAGAAACTCCAGAGGAGTTACTAGAAACCCTCTAGATAACTTTGTGAAAACTAATTGTGAAATTTTACCTTCTATGAGTAGTATGAGAGAGTTTATACAAAAGCTTTAAATGAAAGAGCTCATGGGGGAGGATTTACAAAATTCCTGTGAGACAACTGCCCTGAGACACTGGACAGGCAGCCAGAGACAGGCAACTAGGACACATATGTTACGCCACCAGCCGCCTAAGACAGGCACAGGACCAATTGCTTTCCTGCAGGCCCATGACGGGTAAGGCCTGGTTGGGTTCATATGAAAAGTCCTTGACCCAAGACAGGCGCTGTCCTACAGGCAGCCAGAGACGGGCAACTAGGACACATATGTTATGCCACCGGCCGCCTAAGACAGGCACAGGACCAATTGCTGTCCTGCAGGCCCATGACGGGTAAGGCCTGGTTGGATTCATATGAA
>PVLA01010633.1:0-61392 GCA_004027455.1 Hydrochoerus hydrochaeris
AAAGTCTATTCACAGAAATAATTAAGGAAAACTTCCCAAACATAGGTAACGGAAGTGAAGTTCAGATAAATGAGGCATATAGAACTCCAGCCAGCTACAACCCAAACAGATCTACACCCAGACATATAATAATCAGGATCCCAGAAATCCATCACAAGAACAGAATATTAAAAGCAGTCAGAGAAAAGAAACAGATTACTTATAAAGGAAAACTCATCAAAATCACAGTGGACTTCTCAATGAAAACCATCAAATCACGAAGAACTTGGAGCAAAATATTCCAAGTCCTGAAAGAAAATAACCTCCAACCCAGAATGATGTACCCTGCAAAACTGTCTCTCAAAATTAATGGAGAGACAAGATATTTCTACGACAAAGAGGAACTGGGGGAGTTTGTGACCACCAATCCAACCCTACAAAGAATACTGAAGGACATTCTAGAGAGAGAGAAGAAAACCACCAGGGTTCCAGGAATAATGGCAGAAAGGCCTCAAAGAAAGGGGTAGACAGTGGAATCAAGGAGAAAAGTAAACAAATAACAACAGAAAAATAGCATGGCAGAGATAAAACAGAGAAGATTGGTTGTATCACTGTTTTATCTTGACTGATTTTATTTGCCTCTGGTATGCTTGAGAGTGTCGAGTCTGAGAGTAGGGGCAGCTACTCTGAAGATGACAGGATTCAATAGGATACCCATTCTGGTTTGATTGTTAACTACCTTTGAAGTCCTATAATGTCTCCAATGTTTAGATTTTATTAATAGTGTAAAGCAATGCTAAGTTTATATTATATTTGATGATATAGACAATTTTATTGAAAATAACTAGAGACATCATATTGACTACCATAGATCACCTAATGTTGTGTTTTTGTATGTTCTTTTCATTTTGTGTTTCTCTAGGAATTTGTATTGCTGACTTGTTTTGATTTATTTCTCCCTCTAATACAGAAAGGCTAGGTATATGTGTAGAGACTTACACATGTGTAGAACTTCTAAGTAGTTTACAAGAATGGATTATAGTTATTGTAAAGGAAAAAAAGGAAAAGAGAATATTCTAAAGGATATAACTGCATGTATGTTTGAGTGTGTGGAATTAATAACCATGTTGCTAAAGTTTTAGTTGTATGGTTGAGCAAAACTGACTGTAGTCTCACTGTCTGGATGTCTACTTTGTGGGCTTTAGTTTTATAACTTGAACAACTGCATCTAAGAGGAAAGTATATAATTATCAACTAGTGATTTTTACTGGTTACTATCTTGGGGTTTTTTTTGTTTGTTTGTTTGTTTTGCTTTGTTTTGTTTAGTTTTTGAGATTTTGTATTGTTTCTACCCTCTTTCTGTTTCAAAATTTTTTCTTTAAATAAAACAATTTTTAAAAAAAGCAAGAGGAGGAAAAGAAAGTGCTCTAAAAGAGATAACTGTATGTAACCTTAAGTGTATAGGATTGATAACCATGTTGCTAAGTTTTTGTTGGATTGGTGAATAGAACTGTTTGCAGCCTCACTGTTTGAATATCCACTTTGTATGCTTCAATTTTGTAACTGGAACAACTATATCCAAGAAGACAATATGTAATGTATCAAATAGTGATTTCTTACTGTTTATTTTTTTTTGAAATTCTGTATTGTTTCTACCCTTTTTTCTGTTTTGCTTCCCCCCTCTTTAAATGAAATTAAAAAAAAATTCATATACATTTTACATCTCAAATAAATTAAAGTTACAACAATCTTAAATGATACATAAAAAATATAAACATCAACTAATTAAATGAAAAGCAAAGAATGGGGCCGGGGATTTAACTCAGCTGCATAAGTGCTCACTTGGCAAGTGTGAGGTCATGAGTTGGATCCCTGGTACAAAAAAAAACAACAGAAAAGCAAAGAATGAAGAGGACTAAGATTTTCAAGACAGAAAACCTAAAGGGTGAGTGCTAAAAAGGTAGAAGTCTTTCAATTGAGACATACAAATTACAAATGCAAACATTTTCATGGACCAGTAAGTAATATAACATACTTCATCATATACAAAACAAAAACCAAAAAAACTATTGCTTGCCAGAAATATCATTATTTTAGGTATCAGTAAGAAAATTTTAAAAGAAAACCAAAAATAAGCATCACCATTTAAAGTATACCATATCATCAAAAGTAACAGACCACATTTTCACAGTTACTAAAAAATAAATAATGCAACCTTTACAATTGATGAAATATAGTAAAAGTACAAAGCAGCTCAGTATAACACATTGATGGATGGGGGTTGCACTGATTGATTTTTCTTTAAATGTCCAAAGACGCCAAATAAAACATGTGTAGGTCCTGCATTACACAGACGATGAGGAGAATTTAATTCAGAGATGATCAAGGTGATACAATTTTTGACCACTAAGATTTCTCATTGAAACAATTACAGTACGTGTTACAAAATACATGATGCCTAGAGGAAAATGTTAAAATATAGTACATACAGGTAGCAAAAGTCCAAAGATCTGAGGCTAGACTAATTATCCTTATCTGCAAAGACATTAGAGTTATCCATGTTATCAGCAGATCTAAAAATTAGGTACTGAGGTCCTAATTACATGCGGATGACAAGAGATTGGTAAAGGAGGAAAATGACCATCAGGAGACATACAATTCAAGTAAAGGGATGGAGAGAGGAGGGTGGCTGTAATAGAAATCAGAAATATATGTAGCAAGGAGAAAAGGAGGAAGGAAACAGAAAAGACAAATCAAACTTCCAAAATCATCTATTTTAACAATGATGAAAATATTTTTAGAGTACTAAAGGTTGATGAACATAAACTGAAAATTATCCTTTACTTCTATCAAACTCCCCATAGAAGAACAAGGAAATACAGAACAGAAGCAAATAATAAAGTGACATTTTTATCTACATGTCAACATTCTTTTAAAAATGAAATAAATTTCAAGAAAAAATGGAATGCTAGAAATCTGGTTCTTATTTATTTGTTTTTAAGGACTAAAAACTAAAGTGAATCGTAATTTGAAAGATGACAGTTACTTACTACTAATCATAATTTTCAAGACAAAAACCCAAAGAAAGCTTTGTCAACAATGGTTTCCATTATGATTTATGTCATATGTCCTCGAAAATAATTACATACCTTTGAATAATGGCAATTTATTCTCATTTTCAAACAGCAAAAGCAGAAAAGGGGGTAGAACCATGACATAGTTTAATTTTTGCCTGAGGGCAATATCTGTATCAACATCAACAAATATTCTCAATTTAGAACCTGGTATATTGGGCTCTCTGATATAATGAAGACTGATTACTGTATCTTCCTTATATAAGAGCAAATAATGTAGAAATGATAGTGCTAAGAGCATTGATAATAAAAACGTGTTTATGGTGGCTAGACAGTTGAACTTTCAATGTCAGAAATAAAATCATTTCCAAATAAGTTTATCAGGATAAAGGACAAATATAAAATCACCTTCTTCGATTCATAAGGAATTTGAAAGACAAATGTCTTTCACTATAGAGACTTCAAAAGTAGAAGCAAGATGAAAGCCTATTCTTACTTCTTCGATTCATAAGGAATTTGAAAGACAAATGTCTTTCACTATAGAGACTTCAAAAGTAGAAGCAAGATGAAAGCCTATTCTTACTAAAGATCCAAATCTCAAGCTTTTCACAAAAAAAAGGCAATTCCTATGCCAGATAGAGCCTCCTATAGTGTACACTCATACTCACATATAATCGCTCAGATGTCATTTTATCATCAAGACATAAGGATGTGCAGTGTGCAACGATTCAGCCTAAAACCATACTGTTCTTTTCGCAACATAAGGAAAGCCAGCTTGAGACCAAGGTCCACACTGATCTAATGCAAAAGATGATCCAAATATGAAACATCTGGATTTCTGTTTTCTTTGACTAAATGAAGGAAACTTACTTGCTTCCTTGGGAAGAGCACTCTTTTTGTTATTATTGTTTTTTGGTTTATTTACAATAAGAAAATCTAATTTTTCTCTGGATAGTTAAATAACTATCCTAATAATTCAATCATAATTACTAATTCCACCTGCCTTTATTCAGTGATTCCCTTAGCTATAAATTATTAAATAAATCAGGATATTTCTAACCTATTACTTATCATTTATTTTGTACCAAAATTACACTAATTATTTTGCTTTCACATTGGTGCAAATTAGTCTGTGCTTCACCTAAACTTAAACTCAATTTTTTTTATTTTACAGAGAATAAAACAAAAGAGGATAGAACAAAGCAGATCAGAACAGAACAATGTAAGCAACACAGCATTTCACAACAAGGCAATTGAATATTAACAGTAGCTACCATAATGTCTCTTTCTTTGAAATAGTTGAGCGTAGCTTCACAAACAGTAATATCAAACATAACAAAATAGAATAAAACCATTCAAGAGAATGAAACTATTACAAGGCATTCTGAACCAAATAACAGAAAATGAACAATGGCTACTATAATATCTCATTTTCCATTAAAAATTTATTTATACTATCATACATAATAAAATCCAATAAGATACAACATGATAGAACCAATGGTAATAGAAGAACAAAAGCATGTTAGGACTTCAAAGCAAAATGATATTAAATCAGCAATAGCTACCATATTGTCTTGTTTTCTTCAAAGTAGCTGTTCATACCATCACACACAATAAGATCAAACAAAACAGAATAAAACCATTTCAACCAATGAATGAAAACATTATAAGACTTAAAAGCAATGTAATGGGGAACTATGATTACCATAAAATCTTATGTAGTCTTACCATTTCTTACACTAAGGAGACTATACGGCATTTATACATGTGAGTTTGATTTATTTCGCTTATGAGTATGGTCTCAAGGTGCATCCATTTATTTATAAATATATCAATGTGATCATTCTTTATAGCTGAGTCTAAACTCAAATTTTAAAATATTCTTTAATGTTTTCTAGATACTCTGTGAGAACTTGAAAATCAATCTATTTTTAAAAATTATTCCCATCAAATTTGCAAATTAACACTTTATAATTTCTGCCATTCCACATGATAGTTGATTCTATAGCTCTCAAAGCATTTTAATTTTCTTTGTACAAGGCAGGTATATTAGTAAATTTGTTTTTGGTACTGGGAGAATATCACTGTTAATTAATATGGGTGATATACCTATTTTTCTGGTTCATTATTGCTAGTATGTTAGAATACTATTAGGTTTTGATTCTGTTTTGAAATAGTCATGCCATGCAGTGCAGGCTGGTCTTAAACTCACTTATGTAGCCGAGGTTAGCCTCAAACTCTCAGCAATTTTCTGACTTAGGCTCCCAAATGCTGGAATTACAAGTGTGTGCCACCACACCCAGCCAGTTTTTGATTCTTGAACTGGCAATTTTTCTAAATTTTTTTTATTCCAGTATCTTTTCAACTGATTCCTTTGGCTTTTCTAGTTAAATAGTTATCCCAATGTCATCTAAAAATATTTCTTGAGATTTTTATTTTATTTATTTATTTAATCGGTACCAGGAATCAAACTCACAACTGCATGCTTGCAAGGCAGGCACTTTTGCCCCTGACAAATATTTCTTTTAACCCATCTTTTTTCATTTATTACATTATCCAGAATTTTTTATTTTTCAACTTTTTATTTTTATTTTTCATTTATTAAATTATCCAGAGCTATTAAACCTTTGTAAAAAATACAATGAAAACAGCCTTTTGGTTGACAGTGATATTTTTATTAATATGCTCAACAAATACAGCTATGTACTTCACCTTGCCATGGCCATTAATGATAGAATGGCAAACAAAATGTTTAAGGTCCTTATCCTTGTGGGACTTATAAACACACTATTTACTATCAGGCTACCTCCCAAGACAACTGGTAAAGAAAGTTGGGGGATTGCAGCAAACTACACAGTTGGGTGATTTTCTCTTTTTTTTCTTCTCTTTTCTTTGAGACATGGTCTCACTAGGCAGTGTACACAGGCCTCAAACTCCCCACGATCCTCCTGCCTCAGCCTCCCAAATATTGGGATTATAGGCATGCACCACCATGCCCTGCTTAGCTGGCTGATTTTCTAGAAACTTTTAGGAAGCCTAAGTCATGTCACTGAAAAGCAATTAGTGGAGGTCCAAACATCTGTTTGGATTTTCAACTTCTAATATGAAGTTACCTAGTAGATCATCTGTTATCATTAGGTACACATTAGCTTTTGTGTGTTTGAGTATATAAATTTAAGACTTACTTTTAAATCTTATCATTTATCTATTTGAAACAAGGAATCTTAGTGCTGCTCCTGAAGCAGTACTTCTACTTCAAAATGTTCCAATGCAATCATCTGGAAAATAAATGTAAAGTAATTAAAACCAAAAAGTAGCTAAGTATTATGGCATGTGCCTGTAAATACCAACACTTGGTGGGTTGAGGTTGATTTCAAGTTCAAGGCCCACCTCAGCTACATAGTATGTTTAAGGGTAGCCTGCTACCTAGCAAGAACTTATCTCAAATAAAAAACATAGCCACCAGAGAATCACCCTCCATTGCTACATAATCTGGCAGTCTGTCAATTTGGTACTTTCAATAGAAGCAACAAATTCAAGAAGAAAGGCATAAGTAAATAGACCAGCAGATGCTAGAGACAGACTCAGTCACCAAGGAAAAATAACACAAAAAAGACAAAAAAAATTGAAATATTCCTCATCTGACAAATAAGATTCTATTCTGAATCCTGGAAACTAAAGAGAAATAAAGATACAAACAAGCAATGCAATTAAATGCTAATTGGCTATTTTTAATTGGCAGCTACTTAAACGTTTGTATATGAGTACTTTTGAAAGGTCTTCTGAATACTTTATAAATATTACTCAAAATTTTCAATCAGGCATGGTGGCACACTCTGTGATCCTGGCTTTTGAGGGGGCTGAGGCAGAAGGACTGTCCCGAGTTGGAGGCCAGCCTGCACTACCTAAGTGAGTTCAAGGCCAGCCTGAACTGCATACTAAGACCCTGCCTCAAAAACAACAAACAAAAAAATTCTCTAAAAAACAAAAATCAAATCAACTATAGTAACAGAAGTAGTTAATATAAGGCACTGAAGTCCACTGTTGACTTTTAAAGTCCAGGCTGCACCAGATAACTGCTGAAGATTCATAAAGTATATTTTCCAAAGCTTTGAATGTTTATAGCACCATTAGTAAGTATAGATTGTAATATTAACTACAACCAGCCATGATTTTTTATAATTCACATTTTGTTTGAATTTACTTATCCTATACATTTTGTATGCATTTCTCTTTCATATACATTTTGTATTTTATACATTCTCCTTTGTACACATTTCTTTCTGAACACTTTAAAGAAACCAAACAATGTTAATTTATGGTAATTAAAAAGACCCATCATGCTTTGGCAAAAAATAAAATAAAATAAAATAAAATAAAAACAACAAAAACAGGACTTTACAAATGTCAAATAAAAACAAAGGGGGAAAAAACATGAGAAACAGCTACATTTCATCACTAGACCATTACAGATTTGTTTATGAGCTTAGTGCTTTATACTAGAACCTTCATTAAGTCAATTCTCAAAAACATTCAATGATGAACTATATAAATGCTGGCTGTTCTTTATAAAGACTAAAGAGGAATCATCTAAGTTACAAAGCATGAAAAAATTTAATAATTAAATTTAAAAGAATTTGACATGTGTTCTTTTAGTGTTTAGCATATGTATTAAACCTCAGTTGAGTTATCTTATCAGTTTATTTCTCATTGTTGACCTTACTCATCTATTCATGTGCTAAATTACTTAAGACTTAAAGAGGATAGATGGATGGGTAGATCAATAGAGAGATGAATTTTATAAATGCAGTGATAATTTAGAAAAGATCTTAAAACTATATGTAGAACCAAAGAAATGCCAAGAGATAAAGACAGAGAGACAAAGAGGTGGGGAGAAAGAGACAAGAGGGTAGCAGGGAGACAGGCAGGGACAGGGATAGGGACAGAGATTGATTTAATGAAGGGGTAGGCACAGGTATGGTTGTCAGGAACACAATATGTTTACTATAAATAATCTATCAGCAGTAAAGTATCATACCCAAAACTAGTTTTGCATTTTATATAGGTCCGATTTAATCCACTTGTTTAATGTAGTATAAGGAAGTCCAAGCAGCATTTTTCTATCAAAGGAGGAAGATCTTATTATAATTATACACAATAAAATATACGATATACAATAGAATAAAGAACTTAGTGGCCTGCCTCTACCTCAAATTAATTAAATAAAATTGCAACAATCTGTTTAGTACATTTTCAAAAAAACACTTAAAGGAGGAGATAAGTAAGAAGGCTTTCTTTTACTCACCTGTAACCCTCTCCTTTTCAGAATACTGGAATCGTCCATAACAGAGACCAGGAAAAAAAAAAAGCCACTCCTCAGGCAGTCAACTACTAGTGCCTACTTACTGCTCAATAAAGATGCAAACAGTCTATTCAGCACAAGCTATACCCCACAGCCTCACTAAATCAGGCCAGCGTCAATACATAATCACTGCCTCACATCAGAGCCACGTCCTTCTTCACAGGAGATATAGAAGGATCTCACAGGAATCACTGCCAAAAAGGGGAAATTCATCATATTTGTTTTTCTTCCATACCTACACTCCTTTGTCTGAAATTATTTGAAGTACTAAGAACAAAGATCTCAGAAAAAGAAAAATGCCTATCTTTGGTATCCTGTCTTCATTGATTATTAAAAAGGTTTGGCAAACAAAACAAGAAAGTCTCCACCTACAGCTACTAAGCTCATAAAATCCATGTCACGTTTTTCTTCCCAAAAACAAAACCACTCCACATTTTTTAAAGAGATAACAATTCTTCAGAAAAACATATTATTCTGATGCCTGCTTTTAGGTTCAAGCTAATATAAAACCAGTTATTATTTTGATTAAGTCGGCAAAATTCCTTTCATCTCTTGTATATACAAAGCAAATGTCAGGATTCTTTCGATATTGTCACAAGCTCTTTTGTTTCTTTATTGCTATAAAGTATATTCTGGTTTTCACTTCTTGGACAATCCCCAAAGTCCTTCTCTTCAGGAGCTTGAATCATTGTTGAGGTCAGTTTGGGTGCTCTTTTTTATCCGTGGAGGGGGCTAATACATGTGCCATGAGTTCTGAGCATGGACAAATTCATTCATCTATTCACTGCTGACAGTGCTGTCAGAGAAGACATTCTTCATCCCATCAGACTTCTAAAAGGGCACAGCATGAAAAAGCCTCCTTTCACCCAAGGTTTAATCATATCAAAACTGCCACTTTGGTCACTGGCTGTGATTCTCAAAATAGGACTTCAGCCAAGTTTAAAAATGTTTGTCTCTTATTTAATGGCTATATATATTTTAAGTTTCAAGAAGGAAAGGTTAGCACTCATGATTCTGTCACTTAAACATTCATAAGCAATGTTTAAACTTTTTAACTTAATATTTTTCAGAATTCTAGTAAACAAGGTGAGTCAAACTGGTGATTTTTCTAACAACATACAAGAAAAACTGTTAGCAAAGGTAGCACTGTATTTTTAGGAAAAAGATTAAATATTTTATAATTCACAACCATTAATCATCAACAATAGAACATACTGTAAAAATTATTCATTCCAAAAAAGATTCCAGGAAATATTAATCCAAACTTCTAATTTGATAGCTATGTAGTATATAGTACTCTAAATCAGTCTATTATATTCTCAAAGGAGTAAATATGTAATAACTGCAGGGTAGAATCAGTCTGTACCCAACAAGAAAAAAAAAAACTGACGCTCCTGTAATTATGACAGCTGCAACCAACAGTCTTGGGACTCTATTTATAAGAGCTTTTTCTGGTCTTCATGCAACTGAATATAGTCACAAGAGCTGGCTACACAGCTGAAAACAGCACACACACACAAAAAAAGACCCATCTCCCTTTTATTCAACAGAAATGTTCTAATCCTTAGTACAACCAGTGTGGTCTTTCATTGTGAGAGCTAATAAATCCACATCTCCATGGACTCCTTCCATCTGCTTGCTTTAAACAACCAAAGGCTGGATTATGTCTATGGGGAAAACAAACACAAGACCTGAACAGACAGCTGATTTGCACAGGGTCAACTATAATAGTGTATTACTGTCTGCAAAGTCACAAGCTTCTAAAACCATACCCTCTCTTTCAAAATAATTTTATTAATAAAACATATGTCACCAAAGAGGAAGCAGAAGTGGTCGCTAATTCATTCAACTCTATAATAAGTAGAAATATTTAAAATGGTACATTCTGATAAACTATTCAAACCAGAGATTCAAAATTCAAACTATTCATTTGCTAATTTAGGAAACCATTATTACGACAACCCCGAAGACAAGGATAGACAAAGATTATCAAGATCAACATTACTCATAAACTATTCTGTTTGAGAAAGTCAAATACAAATGTGACGATGCAATGTGATAAGTTCTACATCAGAGGTGTGACAGTGTGCTATGAAAGTGTAGAAGAAGGCTCAATTCATTCACTGGGAAAGATTAATAAAGGCTTCCAGAAGAAGTGCCATCTGGTCACTGATATTAACATTACAGGATTATCAGTCCCTGGCCAAATTAGGCCCCCCTTTTCAGCTTAAAAATCTTCATCCAACCTTAATTATATAAAAATGTAAGTAAAACATTTCTCCTCCTGACATTTAAGGCACCTCATAACATGGGATCAACAAAGTTCATCTCTACTACCTTACTGTTAATTTAGCCTTCTAATTAGAAAGAACAATGCACTGTTTCTTACACATCCTATCCTTCTCCACCTTAAATCCTTTATCATTAAACAAAAATACAACACCTTGTAAGACTGTTGGAAAATAGGTGTTTAAATAACAAATATTAAGGTTTCTTAATCTTTTTCAGTATCTCTGACCGAGTAGGTGCACCCTGTCCAAAATTCACAACCTGAATTCTTCAAAGCTTCATATTTTATTCCTAAAATTCATAAAAATCTTGCATTCTTCTAGGATAAACCTTTGTTTAACATTAAGATAGTATTTGTAATTATTGATTAAACTGCAGGAGACTTGAGTTCCAGACAGATGGGAGGAAAATCAAGACTGTGAATACTATTAGAGAAGCCAAAAAAAAGAGTGGTCAGGAAGTGCTCAACACTAACAAATGCTGCCTGGGAGTCCATTGCTACAGAAAGCATCCCTTGAGTTCACTGGCTTTTTAGTAATTGGCACCTTTTGTAAAAGAGTTGTTTTAGGGTAGATGAATGGTAGGATCCAAAGCCCAGAAGCTGTACCTTGTGAAATGAGTAGATGAGGAAATAAAAATGGTGAATCTAGAAAACTTCCAGCTTCCATTAGCTCTTCCCTACCCTTCGCAGACCAAAAAAAAGTTCTCAAAAGGAAGGAATGGCTGGGTGTGGTAGCACACACCTGTAAACCTAAAACTTGGTAGGCTGAAGCAGGAACACTGCCACAAGTTTGAGGCCAGCCTGGGCTACAGAGTGAGTTCAAGATCAGTCTGAATTACAGAGCAAGACTCTGTTTCCAAAAAAAGAAGGAAAAAAAAAAAAGGAAGGTGGGGGAGAATAGATTCAGACCATAACCACAGGTTGAAGGAGGAATATTGCAATAGAAGAAAAAGCAGGTACAGGTTACAAAATACTTGTAACTTAAGTGGTAAGTTTTCAGATCACAGCATTTCCTCTGTGAAATAAGAAGGAAACATCAGATGGCAAGGATACTGTAACTGAGAAAAGTGAAGAAAGTTGGAAAGAAATAACATAAAGAGTAAGAAGATGCATTAAAGAAGACTGGTGATTCTCAGAATACAAAAACATTTTCCCTACTTCAGCAGGGGCAAAATATAGGATCATATTCAAGATCAAGTCAAGCTAACTTTATGAAGTCCAAAAGAAGCTGAAGATCTGAAATCACAATGATAAGGTAAGTGAAACTATTATTGCTAGTCCACAATTTGGCTCATAAAGTCATCCCTAGAAGAATAAATATTGAGTGTTTAAAAATTAACAAAATCAAAGCCAAAGAAATAAGGCAGGAAAAGGACTTTTAAAAGGCATAAGATTGAAGAAATAAAACTTTCCTATTTGATGACATGATTGGCTATGTAGAAAATTTTAAACTATAATAAATACTATTAACCTAATGAGTTCAGTAAATTCACAGGATACACAAAATCAATCGATCACAAAAATCAAACATATTTCTATCTACTAGCAATCAGTAGAAACTAAATTTAAAATACTGGGTCAGAGCACAGTGCCTGCCTGGCAAGCATGAGGCTATGAGTTCAATTCCTGATATAAAAAAAAGTTTAAAATACAGTGTTACTTATAATCCAAAAAAGTTTCATTTTACTTCTTGTTTCCATGTGACCTCCCTTAATTTTCAGCCTGACATGAAATTACTTAGCAGAGAGGAGAGACCAAGGTTGCTCCAGGCAAAGTACATGAAAATATAATGAAATTCTTAGGTAGACACCTACACATTCCACATAAGATACTGAAAATGACAAAGTGATAACAAAACAACAAAGACCTAAATTAACAGATACTGTGTTACAGGTAAAATGCCACTCTCCTAAAATTTACTCTGATATTGTGGTTATAATAAGGAACACAGCTCTCAGGAGGCTGAGGCAGGAGAATTGCTATAAGTTTGAGACCAGCCCAGGTTACCTAGTGAGCTCAAAGCTAGCCTGAATTACATAGTGAGACCCATAAAGAGAGAGGAGGGAGGGAAGGAGGGACGGAGGGAGGGAGGGAGGAAGGGAGGAAGGGAGGGAGGGAGGGGGAGAGAGAGAGAGAAACAAGAACAAAGGAACAAAGGATATCTCATGAGTTCCAACTGTTCCTCAAATTTGCTTAGCCTCGTAACAATATTAATACCGCTAATAACTGGCCAAGCCTAACTCCTGTATAGCATCTAGGACAGCCCAGAAGGCCCTTAGCTCCGTAAGATTAATAAACCTTACACAAACACGAAATGGACCAGTGACCATGAACTAAAACAGATAACCTGATCCCAGAATAGTTTCCAGTTTCCTGAAAACTATTCTCTGCTACCACTTATAAACAAACCCCTTAACAAAGCTGCTTCTCTGGTACTTCAGAGCCAGTGACTCCTCTCAGGTCTTTATCTCAAATAAAGCGTGTCCTTCTTCCATGCCTGTCTGCCTCTCTGTCTCTCTCTCTGTCTCTGTCTCTCTCTCTTACTTTATCTATTTCTTACATTATGGAACTTTGTGTATTTTTTATTTTGTTTTGTTTTTGGCCATTTCCTATGGGCTTGCAATTATTTCTAAATAAAAAGCTAAATAACACTCTCTGCATCTTATTCTCAAAACAACCACACATCTGAGAGATTCTTTTTTGACTTGGAGTTTTGTGACCCTTTTGGAAAATAATCCATTAATTCTGTTTGCCAGGAGCAATCTCAGTCCCTTGGCTCAGGTAATTCATTTCAAGTGGAGCTGAAAATTAAGAGAGGTCAAATGGAAAAAAAGAAGTGAGATGAAACTACAAAAGATTGAATGCTTTCCCCCTTACGATCAAGAAAAATGCAAAAATGCCTTTTCTCATCACTTTTACCCAACAATGCACTGGAGTTTCTACCCACTGCAAAAAAGCAAAGAAAGAAAAGAAATGGCATTTGTGTCTAAACTGAAGGGGAAAAATCTAAACCATGTTTATTCATAAATGATATGTTAATCTGCAGAAAAGAATGTAATGGAATCAGTACAGTATTAGAAGCAAAAAGTGAGTTTAGCAAGACTGAGAAATATATGACCAATACAAAGAAACCAATTTTATTTCTACTGTTAATAAGTTAACAAATTCAAATGTTTAAAGCAGTAACTAAAAACAACATCAAAAAATAAATGTAGGTAGAGATAAATCTAACAAAAGATGTGTGAGACAAAAAAAAACTACAAAAGATTACTGAAGATTCAAATAAATGGAGATATATATGCCATGTTCATGGATCACAAGACTCAATATTGTTAAAATATCCAATTTCCCCCAATTAATCTATAGATTCAATACAATCCCAATGGAAATCCAAACCAGCTTTCTGTTTTTGTTTTTTTTTTGTACCAGGGATCAAACTCACAACCTCGCACTTGCCAGCCAGGCACACTTGTGTGATGAACTAAATCCCCAGCCTCTTTTTTTTGTTTTTTTAAAAATATTCACAAGTTAACTCTAAAATTCACAGGGAAATTCAAAAGACCTAAAATATCTGAATTAAAAAAAACTTTTTTTTGAGACAGGGTCTCACTATGCAGCTCAAGCTGACTTTAAACTCCCTTTGTAGCTCAGGCTGGTCTCAAACTCACAGTCCTCCTGCCTTAGCCTCCCAAGTGCTGGGATACAGGTCTGTACCACCACACCCAGCTTTTCTGAATCAATTTTGAATAAAATGAACAGAGATCAAGAACTTTACCTACCTGTCAGACTTCTTATATTGCTTCAATCAAATAGTAATGAGATACTGGCATCAAGACAGAAAAATACCTCAATGGAACAGAATAAAGATCCAGAAATAGGCTCACATAATACATGCTCATTTCATTTTTTACACAGAGGCAAAGCAATTCAGTGAAAAAGCATAATCCTTTCAACAAAAAGTGCTAGAACTGGATAGCCACATGTAAAAAATATGAGACTAAATTCATCTTTTCACATCATACATAAAAACTAATTCCCCAAAAATTTTAACTCAAAATAGGTCACATACCTAAATATAAAACCTAAAACTATAGTAATACTAGAAGAAAACAGAAAAGAAAATCCTTGGGATCTTGGTCAGAGATTTTTTTTGGTGCAGTAAAAACACAATTCATGAAACAAAAAAATTGGTAAATTTTATTTCTAAATTAAGAATTTCTTATTCTTCAAAAAGCCCTGTCCTGGATACAAAATAAATTTAAAAAATCAATAATCTTCTTGTACACCGACAATGAGACAAAAATCAAGAAAACACATTCATGACAGCTTCAAGAAAAACCAAATACTGAGGACTCAACCTAACCTAGGTGGTAAGAGACCTCTATAGTAAAAATTTCAGAAAGCTGACAAAAGAAACTGAAAAAGACACTAGAAAATATATATCCCTTATATATATTGGATCTTCACAGTTGATATTGTTAAAATGGTCATAATACTAAAAGTAATCTATAGTTTTAATGCAGTTCCTATTAAAATACCAACAATAGTCAGGCATAGTGGAGCACACCTCTAATCTCAGCATTTGGGAGTCTGAGGCCAGCCTGGGTTGCACTGTGAGTTCAAGGAGTACCTGAACTACATAGTGAGACCTGTTTCAAAATATACATAAATAAATAACCAACAATTTTTTTTATAGACTTCAAAAAAAACCTTAACGCTTCTGCTGGGCCTGCCCTTCCACAGGGAACATCAGGTAAGCCTGCCCCAGGCCTAGACTGCCCCAGACAGCTTCTGCTGGGCCTGCCCTCCTACCAGGAACATTATGGAAGCCGGCCCCTGGCCTAAAACTACCCCAGACTGCTTCTGCTGGGCCCACCCTCCACTGGAAACATCAGGCAAGCCTGCCCCAGGCCTAGATTGCCCCAGACTGCTTCTGCTGGGCCTGCCCTCCTACCAGGAACACTGTGGAAGCCAGCCTCTGGCCAAAAACTACCCCAGACTGCTTCTGCTGGGCCCGCCCTCCACTGGAAACATCAGGTAAGCCCGCCTCAGGCCTAGGCTGCCCTAGACTGCTTCTGCTGGGCCTGCCCTCCTACAGGAAACATTGTGGAAGCCCGCCTCTAGCCTAAAACTGCCCCAGACTGCTTCTGCTGGGCCCACCCCTCCACAGGAACATTGGAACCTTGGACTACAGTGGATTGCTGTGCTGGCTGGATGAGAGACTCAAGAGCCCCTCACCCAAACAAAAGACCTCAGAGCAAGCTCCAGTCAGTGTGGTGTTGGTCACTGTATCTTAGTGTAAAAAGTAACTAAAACAGCCTCGGGCCCTGACCTCCAGCACAAGGAAAGGGACTTTAAGCCTTCTCCCAGGCAGTAAGACCAGGCCCTGCATCACAGACCACACCAAGGTGCACACAGGGATGGGGGCCTAACTGGGCCACACCCAGGGAACTCCAAGCAGTAAGCAGGACCTGGAATCCAGCCTGGGGCCCTGACAGCGCACTCTGGAGGAATCCCAGCACATGGAAAAAACTTGGAAATTCGCTCCCACAAAGCAAACCTTGCACTATAGCAGATTAACTATCAGTGTGGTGAGTATGCCCCTAAAATAGAGGTGTACAGTGGGTAAATAGGGCCAGTAGTAAAGCCTCCTCCAACTGACTATAAGACCTTGGTGAGTCTGAAGAGTGTGGGTGATCCCCTTCTACACACAGAAAATACCAGGCAGAGTGAAAATGGCAAAATGAAAAAGCAAAATACAGTCTCAAACATCTAGTCCACCAGGAGCAAGTACAGGAGACACTGACACAGAGGACCCCAAAAGTAGCATACCAGAAATCTCTGAAAAGATAGCGAGTGAAATAAAAAACAACTCCATGAGGCTACAGAGGAAATCAAATTAGAAGTACTCTCCCATGTAAAGACAGATATAAAAGCTTAGTAAAGGAGTTGCTGAGCTCAGCTAAAGAAGAAATAGAAAAAAAAGTACAGGACCATGGGAAACTGATTGAAACCTTGAATGAACAATATAGAAAACATACAGAATTCATCAAACAAACTCAGACAGACATCCAAGAAACAAAAAATTCTATTCAAATTCAAAGTATGCAAAACCATTTAAACGAAGTGGAGGCTAGGATTTCGGCCCTTGAGGACAGGATCACAATTAGTGATCAGGAAAGGATAAAACTTGTAAAAATAACAAAGAAGTATGAAGTAACAACTTCAAGATGATGCCAAGAGAAAAAATATAAGATTAATACGCACCAGTGAAAAGGCAGAAGTCAATGCAAATGACATAGCCAAAATATTCACAAAGTAATGGAAGAAAATTTCCCAAACATGGGGAAAAAAGCTGATATGCAGATAAGTGAGGCATATAGGACACCAAACAGTCACAATCAACATAAATCCACACCCAGACACATATTAAGATCTCAGTTTAAAAACAATACTAAAAGCTGTTAGAGAAAAGATACAACTCACCTATCAAGGAAAGCCCATTAGATTCACAGCAGACTTCAGCACAAACTCTCAAGTCAAGAAGAGCTTGGTGTGAGGTATTTCAAGCCCTGAAAGAAAACAACTTTCAACCCAGACTGATGTACCCAGCAAAACTTTCATTCAAATTTAATGCAGAAACAAGATACTTCCATGACAAAGAAAAACTGAAGAAATTCACGTCCACCAAACCAAACCTAGAAAGGGTACTGAAAGACATACTAGACAGAGACCACAACCCCAGAACAACAACAGAAAGAAACCAACAGGTAGGACAAGCAATTAAGGGGAAAAGCAGAAAGCAAACAAATGGAACATAACATGGCAAAGTCAAGCCAGTACATATCAGTGATATCCATAAATGTAAATGGCCTCAATTCACCTATAAAAAGAAATAGATGGACAGAATGGATCAAGAAACATGATCCTACAATATGCTATATTGTATATGCTATATACAAGAAACACATCCAAAAGGAAACTCACAGATTAAAAGTCAAAGGATGGAAAACAGGATTCTATGTAACAGGAACCCAGAAAAAAGCAGGGGTAACTATTCTATTTGCAGACAACATGAATTTCAAACCTAAAATGATTAAAAGAGATAAAGAAGGTCACTACATACTCGTTAGTGGAAAAATTCAAGAGGAAGAAGTAACAATTATAAATATATATGCACCAAATAGAGGAGCACCCAACTATATAAGACAGATACTAATGGACAAAAAACCAAATACACAAGAACACAATTATAACAGGGGATTTAACAGCCCATTGTCACAAAGAGATAGATCAACTAGACAAAAAGTCAGCAAACAAATAAGAGAACTGAATCATACCTGTGAGCAATTGGACTTAGTAGATGTTTACAGAGTGTTCCACCCAACCACATCAGAATACACATTCTTCTCAGCTGCTCATGGGAAATTCTCCAAAATAGACCATGTATTATACCATAAAACATTCTTAAGTAAATGAAAAGGTATTGAAATCATCCCATGCATAATATTTGACCATAGCACACTGAAATCGGAAATTAATGGCAAAAGAAATTCCAAAACCTGCATAAATACATGGAAATTAAATAACAACCTTCTGAACAACTAGTGGGCTACAGATGAAATTAAAGAAGAAATGAAGCAATACTTACAATTTAATGAAAATACAGAAACAGCCAACTGCAATCTGTGGGATGCAATGAAAGTGGTCTTAAGAGGGAAATATATAGCAATAAATTGTCATATCAAGAAAACAGAACAAGCACAACTAAACAACCTAATGCTCTATCTCAAGCTTCTAGAAAAAGAGCAAGCTAACCCAGAACTCATAGAAGAGAGAAAATTGTAAAGATTAGAGCAGAAATCAATGCAATTGAAACTAAAAAAAAAAAAATACAAAGAATAAATGAATCAAAAAGCTGGTTTTTTGAGAGCATAAACAAAATTGACAGACCCCAACTAACCTTATCAAGAAAAAGAAAGAAAAAAACCCAAATTCACGCAATAAGAACTGAAAAGGAGGAAATTACTACAGATCCCATTGAAATTCAAAAGATCACGAATACCTACTTTGAAAATCTCTACTCATATAGAGTGGAAAAAACAGAGGAAATGGACAGACTTCTAGAAACATATGAACTACCAAAGCTCAACCAAGAAGATATAGCAATTTTCAACAACCCAATATCAGCTATTGAAATTGAAAATGTAATTAAAACCTTACCAACAAAGAAAAGCCCAGGTCCTGATGGATTCACAGCTGAATTCTACAAGAAATTTAGAGAAGATTTGATGCCAATACTCCTTGAACTCTTCAATGAAATTGAGAAGAAAACAATCCTCCCTAAATCATTCCTGGAGGCAAGTACAATTCTCTTACCAAAACTAGAGAAAGACCCAACCAAAAAGGAGAACTATAGGCCAATCTCACTAATGAACACTGATGTAAAGATTCTCAATACTGGCAAATAGAATGCAGCAAATCATCAAGAAGATTATACATCATGGCCAGGTGGGATTCATTCCAGCAATACAGGGATGGTTTAATATACACAAATCAATAAATGTAATACACCACATCAACAGAGCCAAAAACAAAAACCACATGGTCATCTCAATAGATGGAGAAAAAGCTTTTGATAAAGTCCAACACATGTTCATGATAAAAACCCTTGAGAAACTCGGAATACATAGTGTCTACCTCAACCTCATAAAGGCCATCTATGACAAACCAACAGCCAATATTATATTCAACGGACAAAAACTGAAAGCTTTCACTTTAAAATCAGGATCAAGATAAGGATGTCCACTATCACCACTCCTATTCAATATAGTTCTGGAAACACTAGCCAGGGCAATCAGACAAGAAAGAGAAATAAAAGGAATAAAGATAGGAAAGGAAGAAGTTAAATTATCACTATTTGCAGGTGACATGATACTCTATATAGAAGACCCAAAAAGCTCCATTAAAAGACTACTAGATGGAATAAAGAGTTCAGCAGTGTAGCTGGATACAAAGTCAATGCTCAAAAATCAATAGCATTCCTGTACACAAACAAAAAACTCACTGAGAGAGAAATTATGGAAATATTGCCCTTTACAATAACATCTAAAAAAATGAAATACTTAGGAATCAACCTAACTAAAAATGTAAAAGACCTATATGCTGAAAATTATACTATGCTGAAAAAAGAGATTGAAGAGGATATCAGAAAATAGAAGCATATTCCTTGCTCCTGGCTAGGAAGAATCAACATTGTGAAAATGGCCATACTCCCCAAACTGTTATACAGATTTAATGCAATCCCAATCAAAATACCATTGACATACCTCACAGATCTAGAGAAAACACTCCTAAAATTCATTTGGAAACAGAAGAAACCCAGAATAGCAAAGGCAATTCTGGGCAACAAAAGCAAGGCAGGAGGCATCTCAATTCCTGACGAATCTATACTACAAAGCCACAGTGATAAAATCAGCATGGTACTGGCAAAGAAATAGACCTGAGGAGCAATGGAAAAGATTAGAAGATGCAAGCACAACTACAAAGACACTCAGCCACCTGATATCTGACAAGGGGACTAAATACATCCACTGGAAGAAGGACAGCCTCTTTAATAAATGGTGCTGGAAAAATTGGCTCTCCACATGTCGAAGACTGAAACTAGATCCATGCCTATCACCATGCACACAACCAAAGTCTAAATGGATCAAAGACCTAAATAAAACAGAAACACTAAATCTACTGGAAGACAAGGTAGGTAGAAGTCTTGGAGACATAGGGATAGGCAGAGAATTCATGAACAAAATGCAAACTGCACGGGAAACACTTCAAAGAATTAACAACTGGGATCTCATATTATTGAAAAGTTTCTGCACTTCAAAGGAAATCACCAACAGAGTGAAAAGAAAACCCACAGAGTGGGAAAGAATTTTAGCCAGCAACCCCTCAGACAAAGGACTTATATCCAAAACATACAAAGAATTGAAAAACATCAAGCCCCACAAATTCAAAGACCCTCTCCAAAAATGGGCATCTGAGATGAACACACAGTTCTCAGAGAAAGATATACAAATGGCAAATAAATACATGAAGAAATGTTCACCATCACTGGTCATTCGAGAAATGCAAATTAAAACGACACTGAGATTTCACCTCACTCCAGAAAGAATAGCTGCCATCAAGAAATCAACTGTTAACAAATGTTGGCGAGGCTGCAGGGAAAAGGGAACACTGCTCCACTGTTGGTGGGAATTTAGACTGGTGCAACCACTATGGAACTCCATATGGAGAATTCTCAGAAGACTAGGATTGGAAGCCCCATTCAATCCAGCTATTCCTCTCCTGGGTATCTTCCCAGAAGAACTGAAAAGTTCATATCACAATGATATATGTGCACCCATGTTCATAGCAGCATAATTTGTGAGAGCTAAATCTTGGAAACAACCAAGATGCCCATCTACTGCAGAGTGTATGAAAAAGATGTGGTATTTTTATACAATGGAATATTACTCAGCTATAAAAAAGGATGATCTTGAGGCCTTCATAGGTAAATGGAGACAACTTGAGACTATCCTCATTAGTGAGATAAATAAGAATATTTATAAATATCACATTGTGTCTCTAGTGTAAAAAGTAATAAGAACTATAACAGTAATAAAAGCAAAATGTATAATTGCTATTGTAAAAAAGAGAGGAAAAGAAAGTGCTCTAAGGGATATAACTGCATATATGTTTGAGTGTGTAAAATAGATGCCCATACTGCCGAGTCTTTGTTGGATCTTTGATTAGAACTGCTTGCAGTCTCACTGTTTGAATGTGTAGTATGTATCCTTTAATTTTGTAACTTTAACAACTATATCCAAAATGACAATATGTAATTTATCAACTAGTGATTTCTTAGTGTTTTTTTCTATTTTTTTAGAATTCTATATCGTTGCTACCCTTTTTTCTGTTTTGATTTTTTTTTCTTTAAATGAAATTTTAAAAATGTGTAATTGCTATTGTAACAGAGAGGAAATAGGAAGTACTATAAAAGACATAACAGCATGTATATTTAAGTGTGTAGGATTGATAACCATATTTCTAAGTTCTTGTTGGATTGTTGAACAGATCTGTTTGCAGTCTCACTGCTTGAATGTCCAGTTTGTGTGCTTTAATTTTATAACTTGAACAACTATTTCTAAAAGGACAATAAGTAATTTATCAGCTAGTGATTTCTTACTGTTTTTCTTTTTTTGGAAATTCTGCAATATCTCTACCTTTTTTGTTTTTTTTTTTCTCTTTAAATAAAAAATAATCTTAAAATCACAAAATCAAAAGATTCAGAATAGCCAAAGTACCCCTGAGCTAAAAAGCAAAGCCAGAGGGATCACAATATCAGGTTTCACGTCCACAATAAGATTCTTACTACATACCTAGTTGAATGGCTAAAATGTAAAAGACTGACCTTTGCCACTACTGGAAAGTACTATATGTAGAAAAACTGGAATCCTTACCCATTGCTGGTAGCAATGTAGAAGTGTATGCCACTTTGGCAGTTACTTAAAATTTTAACATATGCCTACCATATGATCCCACCATTCCACTCTTAAGTATTTATCCAAGAGGGAAAAAATTCTAAGTTCATCAAGAAGAGGCATGCTCACAGCATTACTTTTATTTTATATTTTTTTATTTTTTGGTACTGGGAATCAAACTTAGGACCTGGTGCTTGCCAGGCAGGGCACTGCTGAGTAATATCCCCAGCCTACAGCATTACTTGTAATAAGAAATAGAAAGAGAGAAGAAAAGGGAAGTAAGGGAGGCTAATTAATAAAAGGCATGAATATGATCAAAACACATTACACACATTAAAATCCCCTCAAAATCATGTGAATCTAAAGAGGGTGAAACAAAGATGGTGATGGGAAAAGGATGATTAAAGTATGTTATACGCATGTACAAATCTGCCAAACAAAAACCCCATTACATTGTATAACCAATATGCACTAATTAAAAATGAAATGGAAACAAGACAAACACTCATCATCAGATCAAGGAAATAAAAGATGGTTGCATACAGTGGCATCTTCCCAGCAATAAAGAGGAATCAATATTGATACATGCAACAACATGAATGAATCTCAAAATAATTATACTAATTGAAAGACGTCTGACCAAAAAACAGTATATACTACATGATTCCATTTAAATAAAAGGCTGGAGCCGGGGATTTAGCTCAGCGGCATGAATGCCTGCTTTGCAAGTTTGAGGTTGTGAGTTCGATCCCTGGTACCAATAAATAAATAAATAAATAAATAAATAAATGGCTAAAATTTTCAGAATAATGTACTGTGAGGTAAAGTAAATCAAGGGTTGTCTAGGTATAGAGGTAGGAGAGCAAGGTATACAAGAGAAAGATTATATGTGGGCATAAAGAAACTTTTTATTTCTTAAATTTGCATTTTTTTGTTGGGTTTTTTTGTTGTTGTTGTTCTTTGTTTGTTTGTTCATTTGTTTCTGAGACAAGGTCTCATTGTGTAGTTCAGGCTGGCCTTCAAGTCTCTATATAATCTAGGCTAGCCTTGAACTTGGGGCAACCCTCCTACCTCACCTCCCAAGCATTGAGATTACAGACATGTGCTACCACACCCAGCCAAAGATGCTTTTTAAAGTGATATATCCATTATATTGGTTATAGTAAGTTTCACAGATGCCATAACTTACTAAATTGTATTTTTTCAACATTGAATGTTATTTTAAGTCAATTATACCACAATAACACTATTAAAACATTTCAAATTAAAATACCAAATTTTTTTTTCTCAACCCAATGAGTCCCTAAAAAATTATTATTCTGGCATTCAAATCCCCTTTTGACTTTAGCAGATAGTTTCTTTTGCTATATTTTACTGACTCAGCTAAAGGTTTCTGATTCACTTATTTTAAATATATTTTCCCAGCCTTTCTAGACACACAGACCAGGTGGGTTCTTCAGTTAGCACATTATCTGTAAAGTCTGAAAGAATTCTGAATTCTAAAATACATCTGGGAGGACAAAAAGCCTATTCACCCTTCCCATGAGCCAGCAAGCAAGCAGGGTGGCAGACAAGAAGAGCCAAGCCCCACCTTCCACACTCCTTCCCCTAAGCAACTGAGATTGAATTGATAGCAACTGAGGTACAAAAACAACTTAATGCTTATATTGTTTGATTGACTTTGCAGCCCTACAGCTAGTAGTGTGAGCATCTATTTAAAGGAAATATATGCACTATTAGAACTATGAGAGAATTTCTTTTGTCTTGATTTTTGAAATTCAATATTGTTCTTACTGTTTTGTTTTGCTCCTTCTGATTGCTTTGTTTTATTCAATGTCTTGTTTTGATTGGTTTTATTGTGCTCTGTTTTGTTTGATTTTATTAAGTCTGATGGTATGGCAGCAATTTTGAAGATAACAAGAGACATTATGGTAGCAATGGTTGATTTCCTATTATCCTGTTTTGAATTACTGTATCACTTTATACTGTTTTGTTTTGAATGGCTTTATTCTGTTTTATTTGGTTTTATTCTCTTTAAAATAAAAATTAACCCTGACTGACGTAATTTAAAATTTTGCTGTTTTTCTCTTTTTTCTATTTATGAATAAAACGGATTTAAAAAAAAAAAGAGAAACCATGCACAAAAAAAAAAATTCATTAACTAATTAATTAATTAAAAATATATCTCTCACCAAGTATGGTAGTACAAGCCTTTAATTCCAGCATTTAGGAAACTAAGACAAAAAAGACTGCTGCATGTTCAAGGCCAGCCTAAGCTGCATTATTAGTTTAAAGCCAACCTGATCTGCATAGTGAGACTTTGTCTTGATGATGATGATGATGATGATGATGAAGATGATGAAGACAATGATAAAATAAAATACATCTCCCTCCAAGTTTTCAAATAAGGGCATGTAATGCTCTATTATCATGCATTAGAATTTAGCTTCTCATATGTTTTCATTCGTTCATACATAATCATTCATCTTAAACCCCAATTTATAAGTTATCATCTCAGAAAAGACATAAATATTTCTTTGACTCGCCCTTAGCCTTTCTTAGCAAAACTACAATGATTTAATATAATCAATACCTAGTAAATATTATTAAAAGGATCTGGTACTAGTGACTTGAAACCAATATAATCTTAGTATTAGTTACTGAGCAATTGAAGATACCAATACATCAAATAATCTTAGTCCTAAAGGAACTATAATGTAATAGAAATTTTAAAAAAACATCAATGTGCACGTTGCAATTAAGTTAACCTTATTAAAAGAAAAAAAATATATATATATAGTTTCTAAATCAGTTTGGGTTGACAGGAATAAAAAGAAATAATAATCAATCAATACAAAAAGACACAGGAAAAAAAGAAACAGAAAAGGCAGGACAGAGAGCACCTAAGACAGCAGATACATGTCAGTAATTACAATAAAAATAAACACACTAAATACCTGGTTGACTGGATGGATAAGTGGATGGCCTAATAAAGACTTTTTTAAAACAATAGTTGGGCAAAAATTTTAACAGTTTTCATATCTTACACCGCAGAGATGCAATAAAATGTATTTTCAGATATTGCTGGTGGAAGGTCAATGATCAAAAATTAGCCTTTAGTCCAGCAGACCAATTTCACAGAATTTAGCTTAGAAGCATCAGTATGAAAAGATATATAAGCATGGATATCAATAACACCATGTTTGTACTATTGCTAGAAAAGGAACAGCTTCTCACATCTCAGTAGTTTCCAAACTTACTGCACAGTAACAATCAATTTAGGAAGGTTTTTTAATGTTTTTTAATTAATTAATTTATTTATTTATTTATTTTGGGGTCTTTTTGTTTTTTGTTTTTTTGTGCCAGAGATCAAACTCATGACCTTGAGATTGCCAGGCAAGTGTTTTGCCATTGAGCTATATCCCCAGTCTCATTATTTTTGGCTTTCTGAGATAGGGTCTTGCTGTGTAATTCAGGCTGGCCTTGAACTCACTATGTAGTCAAACTGGCCTTGAACTCTCTGTGATCCTCCTACCTCAGCCTCACAAGTGCTAGGTTTACAGGTGTGCACCGCCATGCCCAGCTAACCTGGGAAGCTTTTAAAAATGATCTCTAGGTCACATCCTATCCCAATTAAATTCAAATATTTGGAATAAGGGAAATCAGGCATTAGTATTTTTAAAGATTTCCAGATAATTCCTATTTGCAACAAATTTTAGAAATTGACACTACTACATCCCTAAGAGTCTCTGGCTGGGGATATGGTTCATTAGTAGAGAACTTGCCTAGCATAAGCAAGGCCCTGGGCTCAATACCTAGCATGAGGTGAATAGAGGTTATTTTATTTTTCATGCTACCAGGGATTGAACCTTTAGCATTTGCTCCAAGCTATATCCAGAGCCCATTTTATGTATTTTTTTGTACCAGAAAGTGAACTCAGGGCCTTGCACTTGCTTGTGCCACTGAACAATATTCCCAGGTTTTTTTGTTGTTGTTGTTGTTTGGGGGCGTTTTTTTGGTACCAGGGATTGAACTCATGGACCTTGCACTTGCTAGGCAGGTGCTTATGCCACCAAGTTAAATCTCCAGCCCTTCCTGGGTTATTTTTTATTTTGAAACAGGTTCTCACTAAATTGCACAGGTTGAACTTGAACTTGTAATCCTCGCACCTTAGCCCCCTAGAGTGCTGGGATTACAAGAATGTGCCATCATTAATGTAAACCTGAGAAGACAACTCTTGACGATTTTCACAGACCCTGCAATTCTTTCTGTTTTGGGAGTCCCCAAGACCATACCCAAGTTCAGTGATTCTCTATGAGTACTTTTCAGGACTCTGCATACAATAACAGTACAATATCATGAGTAATACTAATGATAGTAAAAAAATGTAAATCAAACTCAGCAAATAAGATTAAATCTGGAGGAAACCAATACAAACCTGTAAGAATATCCTCTAATGAAATTACAAAGGGCACACATAATTCCTCCAACAATAAATTGTGGCAATATATATAAACTGTTGTATATCAAAAAAAAGAACAAAATATATATATTGTCTATTAGGAAAGGTCATCAGAGACTCAAGCCTCAAAAATTTTACTGGAACTGTTCTGCCTACTACAGATTAAAATTGTGGACTTCCACAAGGAAAGTAAATGTTTAACATACACTACATTGTTTGTATAGTCTAAGCACAGAGTCACATTTACTATTCAAATAAATTTTTGTAAGTGTATAGACAGGTTTACTATGTCAAGTTCCCAGACATCAGCAAAAGCCAACCTTGCACACAGGGACTGTTAAAGACAGCTCAAGTATCAAGGATGACTAAGCCTTGCTTCTAATAAAACAAAGTCTAACATATACTCAAAATAGATACTGAGGTAACATCGTAAGAATTCACTACAGGAAGGAAGACAAGATGGCCCATTAGTGAGCAACAAAAAATAGAGCCTCCCAGGAGAAACAACTCATAAGCCAGAATGGGGCACCCTGAAGAGACCCAGACGGAGGGAGATGGATCCTCTTGACACAGAAGGAAATTGGAACGTGGAAAAGCTCATCAAATACGTTGAGACTACAACTGGAACAGCTGGACACAGTGTTTTTGGTGCGACCCGCCAATTTTGCAGCGGACTGAATTTGCACCAGCCTGAATCCACCACAGCCGGCAGGGCCGCCCAAGCTCGTTCCCGCTGCAACTCACAGGAAGCAGAGCAGCACTGAAGTTGGGGGTTGGTGAGCCCAACAGAGAGCAGAGCCAGCGAAGGGACTTTCATTGATTCACAGTCAGTGCTGGGATTGGGACACACACCCCCATGGGAGGGGCACGATCAAATGGGCAGCATGTTGGAGTATGGCAGGAGGAGCCTGAACTGGGAGCAACAGTGACTTCAGTTGGTTCCTCCCTCCCCAGAGCAGATTCGTGGGATTTGCTTGGACTGGGCCGTGCCCCTGGCTGGGACCCAGTGAGCCATCCCAAGTTGATTCCCTGTGCCTAGCAAGCACTAACCAGGGGAAGGCCTCTGCAGTTTAGTTGGCCTGGTGGGGAGGGGCAGGCTTAGGCAGCCGCTGCTTGCACCTCAGAGATGAGAGCAGTCAGGAGATGGGGGAGGACCCTTGCAAGCATGCTTCAGAGGAGGTGTGGCCAACAGGAAAAGGGGCTGGGACCTGCAAAGTGACCTGTGTGGAGGAAGCCAGGACCATGACAGGAGAGAGAGGCAGGAAGAGAACCCTGAGAGCCCTGATCCAGGAGAGGGAAAAACAAAGGTGACTGAGGGCGGCAAACACGCAACAGCAGGCATGGCTTCAATGGACATTAAGAGATATCTTCGGGACCTTGTAGATGAGCTCAAAACTGAAATATTAAATCAGGTAAAGCAGGATATGAGTAGAGTAATAAAAGAAATGCTCTCAGGGAGCATCTCTCAGGAAGATACAGATGGTAGAAGGGAGGAACACAAAAAAAGGAGAGAAACATTAGATAAAGAATATAAAGAAAATATAGAATACATGAAGCAGATTCAAAGAGACTACCAGGAAATTAAAAATTCCATTGAAAGCTGGCAAAACTCCTTAAAAGAAACTAAGGATAGACTATCAACACTTGAAGACAAGCTTGCAATGTGTGATTATGAAAGGAAAGATCTCTTAAAAATAACAAGGAAACAGGCAGCAACAATACAAAGGCTAGAAGACAACAAGAGAATCTACAATATAAGAATAAGAAATGTGAACGAAGAAGCAGGAATACATACAGGAGAATTACAAAGGCTATTCACAGAAACAATTAAGGAAAACTTCCCAAGCATGGGAAAAGAAAATGACATTCGGTTATGTGAAGCATACAGAACCCCAGCCACCTACAACCAAAACAGATCTACACCCAGACATATAATAATCAAGATACCAGAAATTCAATATAAAAACAGAATATTAAAAGCCATCAGAGAAAAGAAACAGATTACCTATAAAGGTAAGCCCATCAGGATCACAGCTGACTTCTCCACACAGACCATCAGATCAAGAAGAGCTTGGAGCGAAATATTCCAAGCCCTGAAAGAAAATAACCTCAAGCCCAGATTGATGTACCCTGCAAAATTGTCATTAGAAATTAATGGAGAAACAAGATGCTTCCATGACAAAGAAGAACTGGGCAAGTTTGTGACCACCAATCCAACCCTACAGAGAATACTGAAGGACATTCTAGAGAGAGAAAAAAAAAAAATACCAGGATTTTAGGAACAGTGGCAGAAAGGCCTCAATGAGTGGGGCAGGCAGTAGAATGAAGGAGAAAAATAGACAAACAAAGGCAGAAAAATAGCATAGCAGAAATGAGGCAGAGAAGGTTGGCTATAATCTCTAACATAGATGGCCTTGATACACTATATTGTTAATAGTGCACCAGGATTTAAAAACACACATTACTCACACTACTCTGCTTAGATGTATTATATTCTGTTCCAGTCATTCTAACTATACTAGATTTGAGGGTACAAACAGTAATCCCAAAAATAACAGGATATAGCACGGTAATCACCCTTAATTTCCTACTAAGTCAATCTATAGCTCTGTAAAACCTACACTGTTTTACCATAACTAATTGTAATCAAATCTAGTCTGTTAGATCACTTTTTGGTATTGATAGATTTTATCCAAAGCTGTTATGATTGATAGTATCAAGTCTGAGAGTATAGGCAACTGCACTTAAGATAACAAGATTCACTAGAATATCCACTCTGGTTTGATTATTACCTGCCTTTGAAGTTTCATACTGTCTACAATGTTTTATTTTTACTAATATTGTTATGTACTGCTATATTCAATTATACTGCTATATTCATTTATACCTGATGATATAGGCAATTCTATTGAAGATAATAAGAAACAATAGAGCAATCATTGTTGATCATCTTGTACTGTGGTTTTATATGACTTTTGGTTTCATGCTTTTATAGGAATTTGTTTTGTTTTGTCTTACTAAGTTTTGTTTTTCCCTCTAATACAGAAAGGATAGAAATACATGTAGAGACTCATGTATGCATAGCCGTTTACACTCTCACTGTTTGATGATCTACTTTGTATGCTTTAATTTTGTAACTTGAACAACTATTTCTAAGAGGACAATATGTAATTTATCCACTAGTGATTTCTTATTGTTTATCTTTTTTCTGAAATTCTGTATTATCTCTACCCTTTACATGCTTTCTCTTTAAATAAAAATTTTAAAAAAAAGAATTCACTACATATACTATGAAAGTATCCCTTAAAATTCAGGTATTGGAACTTTAATCCCCAATACAACAGGAAAGGTGTCTAGGGTCTCTGAGGAGATGTTTCAGCTAAGAGGGTACCTCCTTCATGAATGGAACAGTGACACCACAAAGACGGCTTGCAGGTGTGGGTTTACTGTTTCTTACCCTTTGTCTTCTGCCATATGAGTACATAACAAAGAAGCCCTCACCATATTCCAGTACTATGATCTGGGACTTCCCAGCCTCCAGAACTGTGAGAAACCCAGTCCCAAGTATTCTGTTAAGCCATTAATTAGCTAATTAATTTATCTTTAAATTTTTTATTTTTTATTTTTTTGTCTTTTTGAGACAGGGTCTCACTATGCAGTTCAGGCTGGCCTTGAGCTCACTTTGTAGCCCAGGCCGATCTCGAACTCACAACAATCCTCCTGCTTCAGCTTCCCGAGTGCTTTAAATTTTTTAAATGTCTTTAGAATACAAGTCAGGGCACAACTCAGCTGCATGGTACCTGCCTGGCAAGTGGGAGGTCCTGAGTTCAATTTCTGGTTTAAAAAAAAAAAAAGAGTATTATAGAAGCCTCTTTTTTTAGTATATAAAACTTAAATTCTTTACAAATCAACTCAAAAGAGATGATAAAAAATGTTCAACAATCCAAAATGAATTTTAGCTCCAAGTTTGTTCAGAGAAAAAAAATAAAGTTGGGTCTTTTACTACTTGAAAAGGGTTGCTCTTAAGAGTAAGGTACAATCTCCTAAGAGTAAGGTACAGTCTCCCCACGAAGCAAGTCCCACTATGCTGATGGGTAAGAGCCTCAACCAGAAAAGAAACCACGACTTCCAGTGAGACAGTCTATGGACAGGCTGAAAAATCAGAAGAGCATTCCCTCGCTACCTGCCGCTCCCTCCCGCCCCCCTCACCACTGCTGATTCGGAGGACTCAGGGTAAAATGATAGCAACAGGGGGAAGTGAATAGCTCGATGCTTGTACTGGTTGACTCTGTGGGCCTGGGACTGGTGGTCTGGGCATCTACTTGGAAAATGGCAGTGTGCATTGTATCAAGTGTGGGGGATATATCCTCCTGTCTTGTTTTTGAAATCCAACATTTTGTATCATTTTACTGTTTTGTTTTATCCCTGTGTCTGGTAACAAGTAACTCTTTTGAAGAAAACAATACGCAGTACGGTTCTCACTGTTTTGTTTTGTTCCAATTTATTGTTTTGTTTTATTCAATGTTATGTTTTCATTGGTTTTTTTCTGTTTTGTTTGATTTTGGTAAGTCTCATGGTATGGACAACTACTGTGAAGATAACAAAATATATTATGGTACAAAAAAAAGAGTAAGGTACACTACTGATAGGCTGTTCAATTTTCACGAAATCACCCACCTTTTGTTTAAAAATCTTTTATAAAACAATTCTTTTTTGGAAAAGGCACTAAATGGTGTTATAAACATATTCCTCTTAACAGAGTGGAAAGGACAATTCTCAAATTGATAGGCAGTGCATGTACTTTGTCTAAATGCCCATATTTCTTTTTTTTTCATTTTTTTTATTTTAAAGGGGGTAAAATTAAACACAACAAAACAGAAAACAGGACATAAGAAAGCAATGTAAGAGATATAATTTTCAAAACTAGACAGCCAGAGATCTTCACTAGCTATCATATTCTCTTGTTTTCTTCCAAATAGTTGTCCATATCTTCACATACAGAGAATTCATATAAAACAACATAGTATAAAACTGATCTGAACAGAATGAGGAAGGCGTTTTAGGTCTTCAAAGCCAGACAATAGGGAAGTCACTAATAGCTGTCATAGTATCTCTCATTCTCTTCAAAATAGCTGTCCATAATTTCATGTATGTTGAAATTAAACAAAACAGGGAGGGGAGTGATTGCTTGGTTTCCTGGTGCCCCAGGTCCCAGCATGGCGCAGGTCTCAGGAGAGGCTGGTGGCTCCCCCTCTGGGCTGCAACAGCCTGCCAGGCTCACAACCGCTCACCAGGGAGGGGAATGGTTGTTTGGTTTCCTGGCGCCCCAGGTCCCAGCATGGCGTGGGCCTCAGGAGATGCCAGTGGCTTCTGCCCTGGGCCACCGCAGCCTGTCACACTCACAGCCGCTCACCAGGGAGGGGAGTCAATTTGTTTGTTTTTTGAGATAAAGTCTCACTACATAGCTCAGGCTGGCCTCAAACTCACAGCTATCCTCCTGCCTCAGCCTCCCAGTGCTGGGGCCACAGGCCTGTGCAACCATACCTGGCTGAAAGTTAACTTTTTAGTAGTAGTAGTAAGCTGTTTCTTTCTAATGAATTGACCATTTCACTGCCCAAGCTTTGAAATGACCAACAGACCATAGAAAGACATCTCTTTAGGCTCCTGTTTGAAACCAACAGCATCAGGAAGCTGCCAGCCTTGATTCAGGGCCAGCCATATTTCTTAATAAGTAGATACTTCACTGTCTGATACTATTTGCCCTTTCACACGTAAGTTTTTCATGCTCCTTTACATTCCTTTTCTTTCCTTGTACTCTCTTGTATGGTAACTTAATATACACTTTCCAGATCTGTATATAGCCCTTAAATTCTCTTCTTTCTCCTGAATAGCTACTTCTAACTCTCAAAAGGGTATCTAACAAATGAATATTTAAATGCAAAAAATGGAGTTGGATTGTCTACTTTATATCATGTATAACAAATTTGAAAATAATAAATTTTGATAAAGATTTAAAGAAATTGGAACATGCATACATTGCTAGTAAGATGATAAAATGGTAAGTCACTATGAAAGACAGTTTAGTAATTCCTCAAAAAGTTAAAGACATATCACCATAGGATACTACAAATCCCCCTCTACATATATAGTCAAAAGAACTGAAAACTAGTACAGAAATGTATCTATAATGAATGCTCATAGCAGCACTATTAATAATTTTTTAAAAAGTAGATATGGTCCAAATGTCCATAAATGAATAAACAAATTGTGTTGAACAAACACACACATTATTCAAGCACAAAAATGAAGTACCAATACATGCTGAACAGAAATAAACTTCAACACATTATGCTAAGTAAGCCAACTATCAAAAGCTACATACTGTTTGTTTGTTTGTTTGTTAAGAGCAGAATATATTTATTGAGAGAAAAAAAAGCTTCTGTCTGAGAGTGATAGAAGGGGTCCTGAGTGGGTTGCCAAAGACTGTCTTTTCTAGGGACTTTTATAGAGCAAAAACCATTAGTTCTAAAGTGAGGGAAAATGGGAATTCGCAAGGCAAGGGGCATGAGGTGGGACAGAACTATAGTCAACCAATAAGATTAACTCTTCAGGTAAAACTGACCAAATCAGGAACAAATGGGGAAGCAAGTCATGTAGCAAGCGGGCATGCTTACAGGGACATGACTGTAGGATGTTGGGATGGTAACTCCTGAAAAGCCACATATTGTATAATAAAATTTTGTGAAATATCCAGGATAAGTTCATAGAGGCAAAATGCAGGCTGGTAGTTGCCAGGGGGCTGGGGAAAGGGGTGAAGAAAAGGTTTAAAGGGTAAGGGGTTTCCATCTGGAGTACAGAAGGATACTGCAACTACATAGAGGTGGTAGTTATGAATGTACTAAATGCTATGTGCTATGGTTTGGATGAATGTACCTCAAAGGTCCACATATGAAGCTTTGACCCCCAAAGTTGAGTATTGAGAGTTACTGTGGATGTTTAAGGAATGGGGCCTTATATAAATACTTTAGGTCATGTGAGGCATGTCCTCAAAGGTCACTGTGGGACCTCCAACTAGTGGAGGTCTCTATTTCTAGCTCAGGATATGACCATTCACTCCAATACATGCTTCTGCCATTGCCATCTACCTTATTCATCAACAGCCCAAACCAACATCCTTCTACAATCCTGAGGCTGAATTTCCAAAGCCATGAGCCAAAATAAACCTTTCTTAACTTTATAAGGAATCTGTGTCATTTTCTGCTAACTTTCTTTTATCTAATCCAGTTTTCCATGAGTATAAATTATACTGTAAATAACTGTGATCCTGTACAGTTTTACCCAAAATACTTTTCACAGCAAATATGTGAGCATATTTCCTTCACTCCAACCAATTCTCCAACTCTCCAATTCTTCAACTCTCCAACTGGATATTCTATAGTTCAGATGAATTCTGACACTACCTCTACCAAGTCAGCACCCACCTCCAGGTTAAGGGTTCAGTCCCATAAGATTGCCCCTTTAGAAACCAGTTACAAGTCCCAGATTACCACCTATACTTCAAAACCACAAACTGAAACAGGCATTTTCACAATCTTTCCTCCTCAAGATCAGTAATGTCTTGCCAGGGATGGTGGCACATGCCTGTAATCCCAGTACTGGGGAGGCTGAGATAGGAGGACTGCTGAAAGTTGAAGGCCAGGCTGGCTACCTAGTGAAATCCAAGAAAGAAAAGAAAAGAGAAAAAGAAAGAGAGAGAGAAGGAAGGAAGGAAGGAAGGAAGGAAGGAAGGAAGGAAGGAAGGAAGGAAGGAAGGAAGGAAGGAAGGAAAAGAGAGAAAGAAAGAGAGAGAGAAAGAGAGGGAAGGAAGGGAAGGGAAGGGAAGGGAAGGGAAGGGAAGGGAAGTCATTCTTAGTAATGTACAATAAAGTTGAAAAAAGTAAAAAAAAATCAATAACTTGCTAGAATAGCTCACAGTACTCAAAAAGATACTTTATTTACTATTAATGGTTTATTATTAAAGGATATAACTCAGAAACAGCCAAGTAAGAAGAAATTCATAAAACAACATACTTTCCTATTATTCAATAGGAAATTCAACAGTTTTTAGAAGTCATATATCAGAAATCATAGACAAAGACTATTTCTTACTGTTCCACAACTCTATTACTACTTAACATACCTATGCAAGCTAAACAAATAAGTAAATGACAAAGAAATATATAATTCACATCTACTACAAATCTAGGACTGTGTTAGTCTACATGGATTATCTAATTTCACACTAGTAATCCTAATGACAAAGTCTTATGGTTATTTTAAGGTTAAAGATGAGAAAACAAAGGATTAAAGAGGTTCTTTGATTTGTCAATGGCATGTGATTCCTAGGGAGAATGCAGGCAAAACCCAGGGTTTGTATTTGTAAAGTGTAAGGCATCCACAATAATCTCATTCAACATATTTTCTTGAGTAAGGATGAAAAAAAGCGTAAATTAATCAATAACTCATAGAAGTTGATGTAAGTATCACTGACCATGACATCTACATCCAAAGACAGAAGGTAGTACTATTTACTAGGACCCACATAAACAACAAACACAAAATTGTTAATAGCTCTTTAAGAGTTTAACAGTGTTATACAATACTCCCTGCTACAACACCTTAAAGATATACTTCAATTTATCCTAGCCCATTAAAAATAAGCACTCATAAGCAAAGATTTTTCTTTCTAATAAAATCTAATTTTTTTCCTGTTTATATTTTGCTTTTTGTGTTTGAAGAAACCTTTACCTTACCTATGCCTCCTATGCTTTCCTCTATACATTGTATGATTTAAACTTTTACATTTGGTCAGTTGTCCAAGTTCATCTCTGAATATAGCCTGAGGCATGTATCAAGGATTTTTTTTTTTATTTCATATGAGTTTTTTCAACACCATTTGTTGTAAAAATTATCTTGTCTCCATTGATTACCTTGACTCATGTCTCCTTCTGGACTTTTATTCTGTTCCAGTTATCTGTCTGACTGTAAATACACCAATATCACACTGTCTTGATTACTGTAGCTTTATATTGTCATAAATTCAAGTTGAGTGATTCCTCAAACTACTGATATTATAAAAAAAGGAGATACAGCCCAAATGTCCATAAATGGATAAACAAATTGTGTTGAGCATATGAGATGTTCTTCAACCACAAAAAGGAATTAAGTATCAATATACAATAGAATAGGAAAGAACTTTACCACATCGTGCAAGGTAAACCAAATACAAAAAGCCATATATTGTATAATACAATTTTACAAAATATCCAGGATAAATAAACCCATAGAGACAAAAATGCAATCTTTTCAACAACTTAAGAGTTTAACCTGAGTGTCACTTGGGCAGGTGTAATTTCAACCAATTGATTCTTATTTACACGAGATATACTAGTAGGTCTGTTTACTTGCTTTGTATCAACTATTTTTTTTGCATACCTTTATATTTAGAATGTTGTATTCACCTTTGATGTTTGTTTCTAATGAAATGTAGTAAGTTCTGGTTATTTTCTTTTATTAATTCGTGTTTATTTTATTTGTAAAAAATAACCCACAATTTTGTGCTACAGTCTATAGAGACTTATCATAAATACATTAGACATAATTTTTATATTTCTCCAGAATTCAGTGATATTCTTTTACAATGCAAAACAGATGTATTTGGGACACTGACTGGATAGCAAGTAAGTGCCAAAAGTTCTGAAAAAGAGAAAACTGAAAATGGCTTATAGCCTGGGCTATAAAGCAGAATGACAAAAAGAAGAAACAAAACTTTAAAAATTCCAATAGTGGTCAATGATTATAATAATTCTATGGGTAGTGTTGACAGAGTTAACCAACATCTAACAAGCTATCCTGTAATTAAAAAGAGAGGGAAAAAAATATTACTCTAAAATATTTTTGTACCTTCTGGACCAAACAATATGGAACTCATCTGTTAATTATTTAAAACAAACAGGTTCAAAAAGTCACTTACAATTTAGATTAGTTCTAATGGGCAAATAATTTTAAAATATGGGACATGAAACACCAATTGGCACATCCATCATTGACATCTTCACCATTTGGGTAGACATTTATTGAAATTACACCAACCATGGCAGGGGGAGAAGCCAACATGAAACTGTAAAGTGTGTTATTCAAAGAAAGACAGTAATACAAAAAGAATTCAGAAAGAGACTGGATACCACCATTCAGACTATAATGTTGCACTGTGTATTGAGTGTCTTAAGATATACACAGAAAAATTATTAAACAAACTCCAAAAAACTGTCATTTTTATTTTTCCTGTTATCTTACAAAAATAATGAAAAAATATGCAATTTTTGGTTATACTGTATTTAAATAATTGAACTGGTGAGTTCGATACCTGGTACCAAAAAAAATTTTTTTTAAATAATAATAATAAAAGAACTCAATAATAACCCAATTTTTTTTGTTTTTTGTTTTTGAGGCTGGGTCTTGTTATGCAGTTCAGGCTGGACATGTGCTCACTTTGTAGCCCAAACTTGAACTTGTAACAATCCTCTAGCCTCCATCTCCCAAGTGCTGAGATTATAGCAGTGTGCCACCACAGCCAGCTTAACCCAAAATTTTTAACAGATATGTCATCACAGAATATATATGAACAGCAAATAAGCACATTAAAAAGTGTTCAATCTCATTAGTCACTGGGGAAATGCACATTAAAACCACAATAAGATACCTCCCTGACATACTCTCTAGTATAGCTAATATTCACTAACATACCTAATACTGACAAGGATGTGAAGCAACTGTTTATAGAAATTTGAAAATGGTATAGCCATTTTGGAAATTTTCTTATAAAGAAGACATTTCTTTTAAACACACACTTATCATACATCTCAGCAATTTCATTTTTAGGTATTTATCCAAGAGAAATAAAAACATACATCTAAACACACATGGAACACACAGACACACACACACACACACACACACACAGAGTACATGAACTTTCATGGCAAGTTTTTCCACACCAGAAAAGCTGAAAACAATCTAGCTTTGGTCATCAAAAGCTCATCAACTGGGGGATGAATTAACAAAGTTGGATATACCCCTGTCAATAGGGCACTCTTTAGCAACAAAAAGGAAGAAATCACTGATACTCAAAACAACATAGATGAATCTCAAAAGCATTATGTTAAATCAAAGAAGTCAGATTTTACAAAAGACTATGTAGGATTTCATCTCTATTAAACTCTGGAAAACACACACACACACAAAAACCATAGTGACAGCAGATTAGCTGTTGCTAAGGGCTAAGGCCAGGGAGAGTGAACAGATAGCAAAGGAACCTAAGAGAACTTCTAAAGGTAAAAAATATTCTACACGATTATTGTTCCATATCTGTCTTCATGACTGCAGTGGTGGTGATATACCTATGTACATCTGCTAAAACCAAAGTTCATCAAATTAAGCCCTCAAAACAAGTAAATGCTGTTCTATATAAATTATTCCTTAATAAAACTGACTAACATATATGGACATCTCTACATTTTCAGTATAAATGCAAAGGCCCTAACTGCAGAAAGATAATTGTGAAAGAAGTGGGTGAGTTTAGAATCACTGAAAAAGTAAAACTAAATTTTCTCTGTAGTCACACATCAAAATCAAGCAAAAATAACAATTAAGAATGATGGGATTGATATAGTAAGACCCTGTCTCCAAAAAACAAAACAAAACAAAAGAATGGTGAGATTGGCCAGACATGGTGGCACATGACTGTAATCCCAGTCCTTGGAAGACTAAAGCTCACTGTGATTTCAAGGCCTGGGCTACATACTGAGTTCAAGCCAGCCTAAACTGCATAGTGAGACCCTGTCTCAAAAAAACCAAAGAGGTGATTTATAAAATAATGTTTTAAAAAATGATGGGGAAGGGTTCTAAGAAATATCTCAGATTTCTGTTATTTCCTTTAAAAGCATGCACTAAATGTGTGATCTCACAATAAAGTTTTGAAATACTATCAAATTAAAAATAGACCTGATTTAGGCATGGTAGTACATGCCTGTAACCCCAGCATTCTGGGAAACAAAGGCAGGAGGATTTCATGTTCAAGTGTAGCCTGGGCAACTTAGCAAGACCCTATCTAAAAAAATAATAATAATTAATAAATAAAATGGGGATGTAACTTAGTATACCCCTGGGTTCAATTTCTCCACCACCACAAAAAAAAAAAACAAAAAAAAAAAACCTATACCACCAACTACCTGGGAGGCTGAAGTAGAACTACTGCAAGTTCAAGCTGAAGGCTAGTCTTGCCAGTTTAGTGAGACCCTTGTATCATAAAAATAATATATATCATCAAAGAAGGGAGAGAAGGGTAAAGAGGAGGAGAAAACTGCTGACAAGGACATAGTGAAACTGAAACCCTCATATTTTACTGGTGGGAATATAAAATGATATAGCAAACCAAAAGTTTGATGGTTCTTCAAAAATTAGACACAGAATTATCATATAACCCAACTATTCTACTCTTAGGTATATACCCCAAAAGTACTAAAAGCAAGTATTCAAAATACTTGTGCCCAAATGCTCATAGCAGCATTATTTACAATAGCTAAAAGGCAGAAACAACCTAAAGGTCTATCAACTGATGAACAGATAAGCTTTGCCAAATGAGTAAATCAAAGTGATATTACGTTAGTCTCTCCTGTTTCTCAGAAGATATTTCAAGAACTCCAATGGATGTCTGAAACTATAGAAAAACCCTACACAATATATATTTTGTTTTCTCTCCATATCTTTATTAAGCTAGTTTTCTGTTGCTATAACAAAATATCTGATACTTGATAAAAAAAATGCAGAGGTTTATTAGGCTAACAGGTTTGGAGGCTAAAAATCTAAAATCAGATAGATTCATGCATTCAGCCCCTCATGAGGGACCCTTAGCTATACTATATTATGGCAGACATCATTACAATGACAGGAGTACATGGCAAGGCAGAAACCCAAAGAAAGAAGAGGGGTTAAACTCTCTCTTTTATAGCAATCTTCTGCCAAGAACTAACCAGGGTCTTACAAAAACTACCTTATACTCCTTACAAGAATTACCTAAATCCTTTCTAGGAGGAGCACCCCAATAACCTAAAAAAATCCAACTGTGCTCCATCTCTTAAAGATTGGTCCTACCGTCTCTTAACATCACCACAGAGAGGACAAAGTTTCCAACATATGAACCCTTGGGGCAAAAACCACATTTAAACCATTAGCACAGTAAGATATTAGCAGTAACTAATAACAAAATAGAACAAGTATACTATGTATTTTTTTAAAATTTCCAGTATCACTACACTTGCTATTTGAGGCCAATATTAAGTAAAATACATGTAGCTTGAATACAACTACTGCAATACCAAGACAGCTGATCTCATAACTAAGGTTACTAAGGGAATAGCAGTTGGGTACTAAACACAGCTGGACAAAGGGATGACTCATTTCCTGGGCAACACAGGGCAGGGCAGTGTAAAATTCCATTAAGCCACTCACAGCAGCATGTAATTTAAAACATAATAATTTATTTCTAGAATTTTCCATGTAAAATTTTAGACTGCTGTTTACCTTGGGCAGCTGAAATCTTGGAAAGCCATAGTGCAAATAAGAGTGCACCCCTGGGCCTGGAGATTTAGCTTGGTGGCACAAGCGCCTGCCTGGCAAGTATGAGGTTGTGAGTTCAATCCCTGGTACCCCCCCTCAAAAAAAGTGTACTGTATAATCACAGAATGGAATCCTATTCAGTGATAAAACAGAATAAAGTGTTGATATATGCTGTAATGTGTTGATACAAACTATAACATGGTATAACCTTTAAAACATGCTAAATGAAAAAACCAAGACAAAAGTTCATGTATTATTTTACCTCATTTATATGAAATATTAAGAATAACCTATAGACTCAGAAAGTATTTTGGTGGCTACCATGTCTGGTATGCAAGTAGACTTAGGAATAAATGCTTCATAGTAGAAAGTATTCTTCTGGGATGGTGAAATGTTTTAGAAGTTGATATAGGTGGTAGCTGCACATACTATGAATATACTGAATGTCATTAAAATATAAACCCTAAAATTATTAATTGTATTTTATATGAATTTAACCTTACTTTTATTAGTTTGATTTTGGCCCAGAATTCCCAGCTCATAACTCACATAGCTCTGTTATTTTCTAAATGACTAAAGGTACAGTTAAAGTATTTGGTTTTTTTTGTCCTTAATTCCTGAAGCAGCTTCCAAACGGCTTTTGAGCAATAAAGATTAAAAAAAAAAATCTTTAGTTCTAAAATTGTGGCTCTCTAGGCCTCAAAAAGCAAAATCTGACCACCTACTACCCTTCTTTCACCTGTTCCTTGTTCTCTCAAGGCAGTCAACAGGAACTACAATTTCTCTTACTCAAAACAAGTCACAGAAGGGCTGGGGATACAGCTTAGTAACATAAGTACCTGCCTGGCATGCACAAGGTCCTGAGTTTGATCCCCACTACCAAAAAAGAAAAAGAGGGGGAAAAAAAATATATACGGGTGTTAGACATTAACTTGCCACCCTTCAGATCTTGGCTCTATCAGCTGGAGTCCTACAATTCTCAACAAAAACAAGTCACAGAAACTAAAATTATAATCTACACATCCCTGCCTTTCTATCATAGAGCTAGCCATAAAGAAATTCCTTCAACTACCTTGTTTTGGACCCCCATATTTCAGAAATCCTACCTCATGCCCTACAAAAAGGAATGCTATACAGAGACCAAAAGAATCTATAAATAGACCAGGATTGCTGCATTTCCCCATGATTCTATTAGTATTAGATGATACCCTTTTGTCCAATTACATTTCTACATAGTTGTCAATATTGAAACTGTGCTTATGCAATGAAATCTCCACAAAACCCAAATAACATGGCTTATACTGCTCATGGGCATTTGAGCACATGAAAATTTGGATTACAAAGTAAATAAGAAGTCATCCACGTACAGGAGAGTGGTGAACTCTAATTTATAGGGACAGAAGCACATATGTTCAAAGACCTTTCCAGCTCTTTTGCTACATAGCTCTTTATCTGCTTGTTTATTTCTATCCTTTAAAATATCCCTTATAATAAACTGCTCAGCTAAGTGTTTTTCTGAGTTGTGAGCTATTCCAGCAAATAAATCTACCCTACTGAAAGAATCATGAAAACGGCAACTGGTAGTCAGTGGGAAGTTCCAAAGGCTTGGTTTGGTAACTGGTATCTGAAGTAGGGGCACTAGTTATGGGATTGAGCCCACAACCTGTGGGATCTGACACTATCTCCAGTCAGATATCAACACAACTGAATCGAATTAGAGAGTGCCCAGTGTCCACTTGCTTACACCTCAGAAGAAATCTGCACACATTTAGGTATCACAGAAGTGATCTATGTTACTAGCATGTGGAAGAGAAACTAAGACTGCTCTTACTTAATTATCTTCACACCTTAGTTTTTAAAAATTAAAAAGTAATGTGGCAATCCAAAAGGTGTATCACATTAGACATTTTAAAAAAATGATACAGTAAAGTGTTCAATATAGTATTAGATTACTTGTTAAAAATACCACTTACTCAGTTTAAGGTTAGAGAATCTTAAACTAGTGATCATTTTAGCTTGCTGAGTTAGAACCCAAACTGGGCATGGTGGCTCATGCCTGTAATCTCGGCACTCAGGAGGCTGAGGCAGGAACACTGAAAATTCAAAACCAGCCTGGGCTACAAAGTGAACTCAAGGCCAGCCTAAACTACATAGTCAGACCCTGTCTCAAAAGGACCAAAAAAGAAGAAGGCAAGGGAAGGGAAGGGAAAAATAAGCCTTCAAATCTTGTACACTCAAGAAACTTAAATTCAGAGTTCACTCCAGATTGAGGCTTTGGTTTCCAATGATATCTCTTCTCGGTTAAATCTCATTTTGCTGATTATTCTTAAACCAACATTTCTAAATGTAACAGATATAAAACATTCAACTAAAGGAACACCATGCCATCGACATATGTAATAAGCATTCCTTCTATACCTTTATCCAGGAAGTATATAAAACAACAATTAGGACAAGGACAATAGAGAAGTCTGTATGATATTTCAGGCTGATACATTAACATTAAATTAACCTTTTCTGTGAACGTTACATATTAAACACATATAAAATTCAACCAGCTATAATCTTTAGTAAATGTTTATTTTGAAAGTTCTTCACTCCTACTTAATAAATAAAAAAATACCTGTCATGAAACAAATATAACATAACATATAGACTAACAAGTTATATCATGCATAGGAACAGACTATGATGAATGTGATCACTATGGATATCTAAGTTGTACCCCTAAAATCTGACCGAAAAAATACATACTGAACATATAGTCTAATAACATAACAAAATTTAAAAAGACACTCCTTACAAATGATCATGCATATACCTATAAAAGGTATATCTGCCAATAAAGAAAGAATCCCCAAAAGTATATTCAGAAAATATGTCAAACTCTTCCAATAAAAAGATTCTTGGAACTTCCAATAATCCCAATATTCAGTTAATATTCAGTAAAGTTTATTAGGTAGGTCAATTGCCATATAACTTACTTAAATTCAATAGTCCAATCTCAGATGGAAAAAAAATCATCTTTGTATTTGCCATCCCTATCTCTTCTTCTTCACTCCTCATTTGCCAATCTCAGTCAAAACTCAATTTACTAAGTAATTACTATTTACCTTAAAATAGTTACTCTACAAACTATCACAAGAATGCCAGCTGTGGTTGCACATTCCTATAATCCCAGTACTCTGGAGGCTGAGGCAGGAGGATTGTTGCAAGTTTGAGACCAGCCTGGGCTAGATAGTGGGGTTCAAGGCCACTCTGGACTGCATAGCAAGTCCCTGTCTCAAAAAAAAATAAAAATTAAAAATTAAAAAGGACTACCACAAGAAGCTATGGAAAGATTTTTTAAGGAAGTGAATGGCCATAGATTGATGTTAGATAAATATTAACCAAATTTTTAGAAATTGGAAGATTAAATTTAAAAGCAAGAGTAGTTTTTATCAGATTCATGTATTTTAAAGAATACATATTACCCAGCACTAGGGAGGCTGAGGCAGGAAGATCACTGCAAGTTCAACACCAGCCTGGGCTACAAAGTGAGCACATGGACAGCCTGAACTATATAGTGAAACCCTGTCTCAAAAAGACCAAAAAAAAAAGTATACACTAGTGTGGAAAACAGCCTGAAAAAGAAGACAACTAAATATAGTTTTAACATAAGACCACTGACATGACAAATACAGAGATGACAAATGCAACTGAAATTGAAAAATGCCTCTGGTGATAAAAAAAAAAAATAGAACACCTAGACATATTAGTTGGGGACTACTTATATTTATAGCAGCACAGCTTGTAATGGTGTGGGACTAACTGGGTGACTAGATGGAGAGGAAAGTAAAGACAAGGGAAGAATCGCCAAGGACATCTAGATATATGGTTTTGGCCCACTGAGTGGGCAATGGTACTACTTAAGTGATATAGAGAACTCCTATACTTAGAGCACTCCTAGAGGCCGAGACAAGAGGATTCCAAGTTTAAATCCAGCCTGGGTAACTCAGTAATTTAATAAACCCTGTCTAAAAATTAAAAGTAAAAAAAGGTAAAAAAAATTTTTTTTAATTTTTTAAAAAGTAAAAAAAGTTAGGGATGTAACTCAGTGCTTCACTATGCGAGGAGAGGAGAAGAGAGAGGAGAAGAAGAAGGAGAAGGAGAACAGAAGGAGGAGAAGAAAAGCAGGACAGGAAATGACTAAGAAAAAATTGGTATTGGAAGATGAAAAAATCAGAACAAACAGATGGGATATTTCATAGGGTTCTCCACGTAAATATATCCAGAGATAAGGAAGACAAAACTCAAAGCCGCAAATACAAGTTAAAATACTCATAAGAAAGAGTAGCAAGAATTCCCTCATTTCACAGATAAGAAAACAAGGCCTGAAAAAACTTGGCCTTTTATGCAAACTCAAATAGCATCAGATAGACCCTACCCTTCCAATTCAAAGATCTTTCTGCTATATCATTTTCAAGACTAGAATTTAATAGTATTCCATTTTTCTTTAAAAGTAATGATAATAATAAACTTGAACAAAATGTCACCCAAGCTTTTTGCCATCCTTAGAAACATATAATAATATAATTGCAGATGGACTTATTGGTACATGCTATAATTCCAGCACTCAAGGAGGCTGAGGCAGGAGAGGACTGTCAGTTGGAGATAGCCTGGGCAACTTTGTGAGACCTGTTTGAAAATAAAATAATTTTAAAAGGGCTGGAGAGGTAACTCAGTGCAAAGCCCTGAGTTCAATCCCCAATACCTCAAAATAACAATAATAATATTCTTTTTATAACATGGCCTTGGAACCACTAATGAGAATGGTGTTTTCAATATGTATGGAGAAAATGGATCTCCAAAGGAATTCTCTCAGTAGATATTTTGAAAGTAACCCTAAGAAATGAAGAACAAGTTCAAAAATCACTTCATAAACATATCATCTATATGGCCTTGAAATGAAAATATTTATCATATTGATGCTTTTACCAATCTGTTCTCCAGACTCTGAATAAGCCTAACTTCTGGCACACTGCCTCCCAAATAATTACAGCCAGCACAATTCCTTTCTGTTACTTTTTAAATCATAATTATTTTTCAATTAATTGTTTTGTTCTATATGAACCTTACTGAAAGAAAAGCTCTCTGAAACCAGTATAAATACTGTATACAGCCATAAGTATTAACAAATTAAGACTTATCAGAGATGTCATAGCTAGCCAAGCATGATGGCACACACCAGTAATCCCAACACTTAGGAGGCAGAGGCAGAAGCAGGAGGATCAACTTGAATTCAAGGCAAGCATGGGCTACATAAGGGAGTTCAAGGTCAGCCTGTACCACAATTAAGACCCTGTTTCAAAGGCCAGGGATTTAGCTCAGTGGCATAAGCGCCTGCCTGGCAAGTGCTAGGTCGTGAGTTTGATCCCCAGTGCAAAAAAAAAAAAAAAAAAAGACCCTGCTTAAAACACACACACACACACAAAAAAAAAAAAAAAAAAAAACAAGCCAGGTGTGGTGGTGCATACCTGTAATCCCAGCACTTCAGAAGCTGAGACAGGAGGATCTTTGCATTCGAGACCAGCCTGGGCTACAACATGAGCTCAAGGCCAGTCTGAACTGCACAGCAAGACCCTGTCTCAGAATGACAAAAAAAGAAATGTCACAGCCAAAGCAGGTGTGATGTCAAGGTATATTCCAAACTCAAATAAAACAAGAAAAGGCTTCAATATTAACTAGCAAACATGCTACAAAATATAAAGGTCATTTGGAAATCTTTAGGTAGTAGAATAAAAAGGGAAGAACTAGCTTCAAGTTATAGCAGGTAAGTAAACAGTTCAGGAAAGAAAAGTCCTTGAGAAAACAAAAGGCAGATCCCTGGAAAAAAATAAGTCTTCCCTTGGTATCTCTGAAGGACTGGTTCCTGAACCTCCAATAGATTCCAAAGTCTGAAAAGTATTCGAGTCCCTATAAAACATCATATAGCATTTGCACATAATCCAAATACATCTTCCCTACTGTTTTTTGTACCAGGAATCAAACTCAGGACCTTGTGCTTGCCAAGCAGGCACTGTGCCACTGAGCTATATCCCCAGCCCACATCTTCCCTAAAACCTAAATCACCTCTCAATTATATATAATAACTATTACAATGTAAATGTTACATAAATACTTGTTATACTGTGTTATTTATATGTAATGATGACAAGAAAAAAGAACCACACATCCAGCCCAGAACAGATGAAGTCATTAAAGACCTAACTTTACGCTTAATACATGAAAAAGATTCAAGGCAAACATGGGTCAAACAGAAAAGGATCTGGTAGAAAGCTACAGCATGGTGTGCCTCAACATCATCACTTCACTTGAATAGACTCAGGCTAGTACTCAGTGTGTGCCCAATTCAAGTTTGCTTTTTGAAACTTTAGGGGCAGGATAGATAGACTGATCTCTTAGACTGGTTGAATTGACAGAATGTAGAACACACAGATTCAGAGAGCTCACTGTAATTAGCTTTGAATCAAAAAAAATAATGATTTCACAAATTCATAATTCAACAAACAGGTACTCAATTTTTTCAATGGGAAAAGAATCAAAATAGCTATTATTTCAAAGAAGATATATAAATGTTCAATAAACACCTGAAAAGATGGTCAACACACCAAATCACAAAGAAATAAAAATGACCATGGTCCCAGGAACAGCAGAAAAGTAGGGTCACTGAGCAGAGCAGACAATTGAATGGAGGAGAAAAGTAAGGAGCCAACAGCAGGGGAAAAAAAGCATGGTAGAGACAAACCAGTGCATGTTGGCTGTAACCATTAATGTAGATGGCCTCAGTTCACCAATGAAAAGAAACACAAGTAATGTGGATCAATAAACAAGATCCATCTCAATATGCGGTATACAAGAAACACATTAACTCGAAAGGAAATTCATAGATGGAAAGCAAAAGGAGAGAAAACAATACTCCATGCAACAGGGAACCAGAAAAAAATCAGGGATAGCTTGCCCATCAACCGCAGAGCAAATACAAAAGATACGGCATTCTTATACAACAGAATGCCATTCAGCTATAAAGAAGGATAATCATGAGGCTCTTATTGGTAAATGGATGCAACTTGTGATCATGCTCTTGGGTGAAACAGCTTGGACTCACATAGGTGAACATCATGTTGTCTCCCTAGTATAAAAAATTGAAGGAGTTAGTGGGATCCAAAAGGTACAACAGATATTAAGAAAGTAAAAAGGGAGAAAACATCTAAAAAGGGAAGGTGGTGGCCATTGTGAATTCCCTATTATTTTATTATTATTTTGTAAAGTCTTATATCATTTTTGTTGTTTTGTTTTGATTTGTTTTATTGTTTTCTTTGGTTTGATTTTATTACATCTAATGCCATGGGCAGCTATTTCAAAGATAGCAAGATATGTTATGGTAACCATTATTGATTTTCTATTATCTTATTTTGTAGTCCTGTATCACTTTCACTGTTTTTGTTTTGATTGGTTTTATTCTGTTCTGTTTTTATTTTTTTAGGTCTGATGGTATGGCCAGCTATTTTAAAGATAACAGGAGGCAATACAGTAGCCACTGTTGACTTGCTATTATCTTGTTTTGTTATTCTGTATCACTTTCACTGTTTTGATTGGTCTTCTGCTTTATTTGATTTCATTTTAATATAGCTGATAGTATGGACAACTATTCGGAAGATAATGAGAGGCATTATGACAGCCATTTTTTATTTCCTATTATCTTGTTTTAAAGTCCTGTATCATTTTTAATGTTTTGCTTTGATTGGCAGTATTGTTTTATTTTGTTTGATTTTATTCTCTTAAAAATAAAAAAATGTAAAAAAAGATGGTCAACATCATTAATCATTAGTGAGCTGCACATCAAAGTCACAGATAATACTTTATATGCAGTAGGTCAGCTAAAGTCACAAAGAAAACCACAAGCAAAGACAAAGATGGAGAGACATCAAAATTTCTAAAATGATTAAACAGTTACTATATGACCCAGCAATTCCACTATTTATAAACCCAAAAGACATGAAAACATGGATCCACATTAAAATTTGTACCCAAATTTTTATATCAGCATTACTCATAACAGCCAAAAGGAAAAATCAATCCAAGTGTCTATCAACTGACAAAATGTGACATTCCTGAACATCAAAATATTCTCAACCAATAAAAAACAAAGTGTTGATAAACTAAACATCAATGAACTTGGAACCATTATGCTGTATCAAAGAAGCCAGGCAAGGACTGGGGAGTTAGCTCAGTGGCACAAGCACCTGCCTGACAAGCTCGAGGTCGTGAGGCTATGACTTCAATCCCTGGTACCAAGAACAAACAAACAAACAAACAAAGAAGCCAGGCACAAAAGGCTATGAAGTATATGATTATAAATTCAATATACACAATAGGCAAACAGAACAACCCACTTGGATCCCCTTCTGTCTCTTAGAAGCTTTCCCCCAATATAGCTTTTCCCCCCAATAAATATTTCCTGCTCTTAACCTCTGCTGTTCCTAGAATTTATTCTTCTACTTTGGAGAATACAAACTTGGCTTAAAAGATATCTTGCAGGCTAGCAGGTTAAGAGTTATAATATTTCCCTTATATTATTTGGATTATTTGAAGGTCCTATATGATCCCTATATCATTTGGAGGTCTCCTACCATGATACTTGTTGGAAGTAAGAATTTGCTTTTGTTTCATAGCTTCTGGATTGCTATACACTTAGGTAATCAAATTGTCAGGCTTGTTTGTTAAATGCACGTTTTTAATTTTATGTTTTGTCTCCGTCAATTACTTAGGCCTTGTCTCTTTTATGTATTGATTTTTCTTAAAATGATGGTAAATTTATGTAACATTTGGATTAGTTGTTTAATTTACTGGTGTCTCATTTGACTTGTTAGACGAGTGCTAAAAAAAAGTAATGTTAGAGCATCCTCTAGTGGACTTTTATATAAAAATCTGTGAAATGGGTCTCTGAAATCTACCTTATATTTTAAAAATATACATGCCTATTAATGAATTGTGGAGAACCACTCAGACTGCTTCAAAGCTCAGTACACCTGAGGACATGACCTCATTGTCCAGCACAAATGCACAGTGGGGATATAGTTACATAACCATGATTTAGCAGTGGACAACTATGCATGCACCAATGAGGCTATCATGATAAGAATGTAAATATGAGATAATAACCTGTATGAAAATTATATGATAAAGACATGAGCAGCTCTTGGGCTCTTGCATTCTGCTCTGTTCCATGCTGCCTGGTTTTATTACTGATGTCTTGCACTCATGTGTTTTTTAACCTGGGGATCATACTCACAAAAATCTCCCACAAGTGGGCCAACATAAATCATGGGACCCTTTTCCACGAGTTAAAAGACAACAGGTCGGCAGCTGTTCTTAAGACCTGGGAGATGAGTTCAACTGAGGCAAACTGGCCTGATCTTTCACTATCCTCTAGAGGATATGTTGAATCTGCTTCATCTCAGTTTGCTTTCTGGTCTGATCTTCTGCTGGTGAGGAGGGGCAATCTTAGTTTAGGAGATTCCCTAGTCTCACCTTTCCAGGGTAAGAGTTATGTCTCATGAGCAAGTTGTCTATAACTCACCATGAGCATGAGAAAACCTTTTTTTTTTCTTTAATGACTACCATAATGCTTCTTTTTTTTCTTTAAAATAGCTGTCCATACAAGACTTCCTTTTTCTAATCTCATTTCTAATCTTTCCTGGCCACTTTAACTTTCCTTCTCTTGGAGGCATGTAAGATTACAGAGAAAGGAATTCTAAACTACCCCAACCTTTTTTTTCCTCCTAACGAACAACTAAGATGTTTTAAGGAGAGCCCATAGAAAATAAGCATTTGTTAACTTTAGAATCACCTTATTGTCAGACCATCACCACTTTACAGAAAGTCAGGCTGAGGCAGCTTGCAATAACTGTTTGCCTTTCAAGAGGAAAGCAGCTACCGAGGGAATGATTTACATTTATGAATTGCATATGCTAAAAATAAGTAAGATTTAAGTCAGCCTTTCTCTTCTTTGATGTGATTGAAGAATACTGATAAATGTGCCTTTACTAACATGAAAATTATGGTTGGTAGGGAATGGGTATAGGTTTAACCTGTGAACTTCAGAGAAGTAGAAATTTTTAAATGGACTTTAAAAAGCATTCCCCTTGATGCTAGAAAACATTGCCCAGGTGATTAGGCAGGTAAGAGGAATGTCTTCAAGGCTTTTCTGCTGTAGTGCCCAACAAAATTTAACCATGTCAGAGGTGATGATCTCTTTTCCAGGTTGAGAAGCCTCTAACTACTTCCAACTGGCTTTTTGTTCTTTGCCTTCATTTTCTCGCAAAGAACTAGAAAGCAGTGGTTTAGTGCTAAGCAATGCTTCCTTCATTAAACATGATTTACTGCTGAGATCAGTTCCAACTAGTGATTTTAAAAACACCAGCTGTAGTCAACAGTTCAAGTTCCTGGGGTTGCAGAGCCAGTAAAGGTAGAAAATTCAACCAGATCTATCTTGTGGTTTCTATCAGAGGGCAGGTGCCTGCTCTAGAGTTGGTCACCTCAAAGGACACCTTGGGGATATAAAAACCAAGTAGAAATTAAAGATATAGTAGCTTTTTTTAAAGAGTACAAAAATTTATGGGAGAAAAAGAATGGGAAGAGAAATAGCTTCTGAGAAACAGAAGGGGTCCTAAATGGATTGTCTAACATTTTCTCTTGTATTTTCAGTATATGTGTTGCCATAAGCACTCTTGTATTTTCAGACTCAATGCCAAAATCTCTTACTCCTTTGGAATGTATTCTTAAGTACTAGAAAATACTCAACTCTCACATGTTCAAGAGCCATTTAATATTTTTCTGCACCGATGTATGACCTGCCTACCCCATAATGCCAAAATGGAATTCTACGACACTATTTTACAGTGGAATTGTACTATAAAGAAAGAGGTAAAATGGACAGAATTACCCTTTATGTTCAGATAGTCTTTACATTAAGAAATAATTCTTATTTGTGTTCAAAATATAATTATAAGCCCTATCAGACTACCTGCATTCATATAAGTTTTCTTCTCAGTGACTTAAGACAGATCAAACAAGATCTGGGAAAGTTTTTAAATGACCCTGATAAGTACACTGAGGTCTTTGGAAGACTTACTCAGACTTATAAACTAGATTGGGGAGATGTAATGCTACTCTTAAATCAAACATTGGCTTTTAGTGAGACACAATGGGATTACAAGCTGCTATTATGTTTGGAGATAAATATTATCTTAACTTTAGAAGCTCAGAAGACAGCCAAGGGAGCAGCTAGTACTACTGGAAACCAAGCAGTCCCTATACAAGACCTACACTGACCTACCAACCACATGAGAGATTAGAATAGGGAGCATTTTCAAACATGTATTCTTGAAGGTCTAAGAAGGATAAGAACTAAGCCCTTCAGTTATTTTAAATTGTTAACTATTTACAGGAGAAAAATGAGAACCCCTCTGCAACATTAGATTGTTTACAAGAGACACTGATATAAAACATACATCCCTAGCTCCTGATTTGATAGAAGGACATATTATTCTTAAAGACAAGTTTATTACTCAGTTTCAGATATTAGGAAAAAGCTACAAAAGATAGCTTTTGCTCCAGATACCTCACTTGATACTTTAATGCAAACTGCCTCCTCAGTAGTTTATAATCAAGATCAGGAAAAAGCCCAGGGGAAAGACCAAAGAAACTGGCTGCCTTTGTTGCACCTTAAAAAGAATAAACCCTAAACCTGATTCTTGGAGCTTCAAGAAGAGCTTGACAACTAAACTCACCTACTACTATTGCAGGAAATCCAGGCCATCTTAAGGGGGCTCCAACACTATGTCCTGTTTGTAAAGGTGGCCACTGCAAGTTGAACAGCACTCTGAGGTGGAGCCCCAGATCTCAGACCCATCTTACCAGCTGGGCAAGCAAAACTGAAGGGCCTCAGAGCACTCCACCTTTTCCCTCTCATCTAACGTTATGGTTTTGCTCTATAAAAATCCCTTAAGAAGTGGCATCCCCAACAAACCACTCAGGACTGTCTGTCTGTCTTAGATGCTTTCTTTTCCCCAATAAATATTTTCTGCTGTTAAAAAAAATTGTTAAACCTACAAAAGTGGAAAATAGATTTATGGTCACCTAGAGAACAAAGGTAAGGAGGCAATAGCAAAAACCTATCGAGGATAGAGGGGCTACTACAAATTGAACCGAGGGCCTTCACTGAGCTACAGCCCCAATCTTATTTTATTTTTTTATTTTGAGGTAGCAGAATCTTGCTAAATTGATCTTAATTCACACTTGAAGGTTCTTCTGCCTCACCTCCCACAGTCCTGGGGTTATGGTCGTAAGCCTATAGAATTTCTTTCTAAAATCCTGAAAATATTCTAAAATTGACTACTGCAATAGCTGCACATATCTGTAAAATAAAAATCACTGAACAAAGACATTAAACACATGAATTATATCACATAATTATATATCAGTAAGCTGAGGGCTCAATATCCATAAATTTGGCAAATCACAGGTTGAAAATATTCAGATTTTTTTTTAATCTGTATTGAACATATGAAAACTTTTTTCTTATCATTAGTGCATAGACAATACAATGTAACAATTATCCACATAGTATTTACATTGCAATAGTACTGTAAGTAACTGAGAGAAAATTTAAGTATGTAAGAGGATATGCATAAATTTTATGAAAATACTATACCATTTTGAGGAAGACAAGCATCTGTGGACTTTAGTATTTGAGCAAGTCTTCCAAGGACACTGGAAAACAATTTCAATCCACTGTACTTAACCTAAGGTAGGACTCAAGCAATCTCAGTCTAAGAATATCTTCTAAAACATACCCACTTGATATGAAACAATCATCTTGAGTTTAATACAGTAGTTTTAAAAAGCGATGTGTGCTGGAGATGGTGGCACACACACACATAATCCCGGCACTAGGGAAGCTAAACTAGGAGGATCACTGCAAGTTAGAGGCCAACCTGTGCTACAAAGTGAGTTCAAGGCCAGCCTGAATTGCATAGTGAAACCCTGTCTCAAAAAAACTACAACAACAAATAATAAACAAAAACAATAAATAAAAGGGGGTGTGTTAGAATTAGATATAATACTTTAAAGAAAATGCAGATGTTGGGGTGAGGTTGCAGCCATGTGGCAAAGTGATTGACAAAGCAAGCACAAGGACTTGGGTTTGATCTGCAGCACAGGAATGAAGAGAAAGGGAAAAAAAGAGGAAGAGGGAGATATCTGGGACTACCCTTAAACATCTGTATCAAAATTTTTATGAAGGCACAAGTATCTGATATACAGGCGCGCGTGCGCGTGCGTGCGTGCGTGCGTGCGTGGGTGTGTGTGTGTGTGTGTGAAAGCTTCCAAAGGTTAAAGGGGCTTTCATAAGCATGTTAGCACCTGGCAAAGAAATCTGAATATGATTTTTACACTAGATGCTATTAATAAATTGGTGTTAAAGTTCTTGAATCTGATAATAGGCTGCGGTTATTCATTTGGAAGACTCTCCTTGACCTTAGGAGAAATACTTAAGACATTATAATATCTGTGACTTGCTTTGATATGTTACAGAAAAGAAATCTTACATACATACAAATAAAACAAATATAGCAAAATATTTACAAACTGATCAATCAAAAAGTTTATATAGGTGTTTACTATACTATTCATTAAGGTTATGTATAGCTTAGAAATTTTCAAAATAAAAGTTGGAGAAGGTATAAGGGCACAAGAGATCTTTCTATGACCAAAGGATCCCATTCAAGTGTGATCAAGAAACCTATTCTCTATTGACTGCATGAACAGTTCCTCTCCTCATTACCATTTCAAAAAATGAACAAATGAATAGTCTTCTAACTCCATATATATGTTGACCCTAAAAGCATATGATCCGAAAGTATAAATGAGATTGCACTTTAATGGAAGTAAGTTTCTATTACTGTACCAAATTGGTTCTTCCAAAGGATACAGCAGAGAGTGAAATTGAGTGGAAAGCCAACAGGTTCTTAAGGTACAATAGCAAGCTGTGACACACCCCAGGTAAGGCATTGCCTATCATATGAAGACTAGAAAGAAAAAGCTGATTCCTTTATCCAATATATATTTAACTATCCATATGTGCTAAATATGTTTCCTATTCTCATTACTAAATTCCATATGGCTGTGCACAAAAGAAACATACCTTCACAACAGATTTAGAATTATTTCTATAAAAAGAAAGTTATTTTCAATAAACTATATTCATTAGTTACAACCAAACTGAATCTTTCTCCTATCCAGGACAAGGTTATGCTAAGTTGCCTAGACTGATCTCAAACATTCAGTCGTCCCGCTCCAGCCTCCCAACTAGCTAGAATTATAACTGCACCACCACGCCCAGCTTCCACTATTTCCTTCATACTCACTAAATCGTACTATGACAGCATGAGACAGTAATCAGCACGTGACAATGACAAATGAAGATCAAAAATTTGTTCTAGGAACAAGACACCACCTTTAAAAACACTTACCAATCCAGCAGTAAGAGAAGGTGCAGACTGTCCAAAGGACTGGTTTCTCATTCGAACTAGGTTTGATGCTTCTCCTGAAGACTGCCAAGTCACCTGTCCCACACTGCTATGTACACTGCTGGACAAAGGGAGCAGCTGCTTACCTTCAAACACAAAGGTCAAAAAACATGCATGTAATTATTTATTGACAGATGAATGGAAAATGCAAATGAGATGTCAGATAGATAACATCACATCGAAATAAGCAAATTAAAGTTCTTCCTTACCAATTTTAGAATCTATAATCTTTTAAGAGTTACAAATATCTTGGTAAGGAGAATTATAAGTAGAATATTAATACAACCTGATTATTTTTACTTTTCTGTAATAATCACTGCCATTTAACCCTAAAACCCAACCTAGTAGTCTATAAATTTCTAATCTTGTCCAACCTACTTTGTTTACTACCAGCTCAGTCCAACATAACTGGGTAGACAAATTCTCCGAAATAAGTCCAGTTCTTAGATTTTAATAAGGCAAGTATCAACTCTATACTGCCTTCATCAGGTTCAGTGTATGCTCAATTCAGGTTTACTATCTTAATCTTAGTGAAAGATACGTAAAAGTCACCCATTAAAACCAAAAGTCCAGAAGACTCATTGTATCTGACAGGCCCCGTGGTACCCTCAACCACTGGGAATATAGGCAACCAGATGCTCAGGTACTCAGAAATTGGGCATGAGGGAACAAAGACCTCAAATACAGGAAGACAACATGGAGAAGAAGACTGCCAGATGAATTCCAGTACATTTAGAAAAAGAAGCAGGGGCTGGGGATTTAGCTCAGTGGCTTAAGTGCTTGCCTGGTAAGCACAAGGTCGTGAGTTCAATCCCCAGTACCAAAAAAAAAGAAAAAGAAGCAGGACTGCACCTTGATCCCAGCACTGCTTGTAGTCCAGGTCCAGTCAACATGCCTTCTTGGGCAGTAGACTAATCTGGAAGAAATTTTAATGCAACCTAATGTTGAAGCAGAGGCATGGGAGCTGACAGAGGCTTTGAGAATCAAGACCAACTGCCCAACAGAATTTTAAAAGTTTTGAGTTAGACAAAAAAGGAAGTTTCAGTAAAGTTGTGACCTGCAAAGATGGAGAAAAGAAAAACTTGGTTGCTGAAAAGTTCAGCATTAAAAATGAAAATACTTTGGAACAAAACTAAAAAAAAAGAAAAACAAGTGGCCTGAGGGCATCATAAGAACCAGCAGGACTCCACTCTTTGCAGCCTTAAGATGGCAAAAGCGGAAAATTTTGCTTGGAGAAAAGAGCCCTGGGACACAATGTTCCAGAATGGCTGTGGCCTGTAAAAATCTTTTCCTCAGGATTCATAGCATTCAATACAGGCACTCAAACCCCTACAGACAACAGAGGGAGGAAGCCTGACTAGTGCACCAACTGATGGCAAATCTGCGTCATCCACATGTTGCTAAGATTAGGTGCATGTATAATGGCAGAGTTGTGAAATCAGAAAGCTTCCCCCGGATTTCAGAAGAAACCCTGAGAGGCCAGTCAGTGAGCCCCAGAGCAGGAAATATGTGAACCTGTGATGTAACGCAGAAGGTGCAGTGAAGACCCCGAAGGCTTGAGAATCCAGTAACATAGATCGTCCAAGGAAAGCTACAAGGAATAAGCAAAGTTGACCCAGGAGAGAAATCCTCAAGGCTACAACTGTTGGCAATGCCATGGAGGCAGGGCCATATAAGTCCTTTGGAGTTCACATCTTGCCACAGATTGCCCCAGGTGCTGGACATGGAACTACAGGATTTAATGTTTTCCCTCATAGATTTTTGTCTTATTTTAGTCCCATTCCTTTCTTCCCCTATTTCTACCTTTTGGAATGAGAATGCTTAACTTTCATTTCATTTTTGCAGAGCACTGCAGCTAAGAGTTTGCCTTAAAACTAAGAGAAGAATTTGGAATTGGATTTTTCAGCAGTGCTGAAACTGTTAGGCCACTGACAATTCTCAGACATGAACTTAATGCATTTTGTATAAAAGGATGCACATAAGAGTACTGGAGACCAGGGGGAGAATGTTATAGCTTATATCTGGATGACCCCCAAAAGCCTCATGCACTCATAAGTGTATCTTTTGAGAGTGACTGGATCATGGGTGTGTGATATTTGACTACTCTGCATATTGGTCTAGCAAGTTCTGGATGTGGATGGCACCAAGCAATAGACTTTTAGACTGTAGAGAATAAAGAACAAAAGAATAAAGAAGTCGCTGCTTCATGTCTGCCTTGCCATAAACTGTTTCTCCTCTGTAATGTCACCCTACTTTGGAGAAAGCTGATTATGGACTGAAACCTCTATAATCTGTGAGTCATAATAAATCTTTCCTCCTTCAAACTGTGGGTACTGGGCCCTGTGTTTCAGTGACAAGAAAGTAACACATTTGAGGGCTCACCCGGGACCCCATCTTTCTCGGAGTTCACCCCTGGACTCCTAGTCCTCGGACATATCAGACACTTCCAAGGAATAAGGCACCTGGATTTTTTCAATCTGGATCTTTCTGTCTACCGGCAGCCATTTTGCTCCATTTTGCTCCGTGATTTTCACCATTTCTAACTCTTTCCCTTTCTATGTCTTGGATTAAATTTCCAGATTTGTCTCCAGTGGGGTGAGATGTCACCATAATTAGTATGGCTACCGCCATTTGAAAAAGGAGTCGCTCTCCATTGGGTGCACCATGTTTAGGGAGTCAAAACTCCGGATTAGTTCCTATCCAGGCAAGATGTTGCCGGAATCTTGTCTTAGTTGTCCTACACTTTCATCCTCTTGTCCCAATTCCCTTGTTACTGAACATCCTCACAATCAAGGCTGTATTTAAGATAAAAGCCTTTTTCAAAGATTTCTTTTTTATCAGCTGATTAACTAGAGTCAACTCTAATCTGATGGTATTTTTGTGGAGCTACTGATTGTTTTAAATCCCTGGGATGGATCTGTGGTTAGCAAACAGGAGAGTGGCCACCTGGTTTTTTAAACCAGCTCCTGGCTACTGATCAGGAAACTGCTCCAGTCACCATAGCCCTTTCTCAAGTGATTCCTTTGTCTCTCTTTTGGCGGGCTTTCTGCCATCTTGCCTTTGTCTCTCTTTTGGCAGGCTTTCTGCCATCTTACCATTCTCTCTTTCTTGGTGGGCTTCTGTCATCTTGCCTTTGTTCTTTTGTTCCCCTGTCTTGTTTATCCACCATTATGGGTCAATCTGTTTCTTCCCCTATGTCACCCTTGCAACTTGTTCTTAATCATTTTAGGGATTTTAAGGATCGAGCTGCTGGATATGGAGATCCAGTCTACCCTAAGAAGCTAAGACATTTCTGTGAGCTCGAGTGGCCTTCCTTCGGTGTTGGATGGCCATCAGAAGGAACTTTTAACTTACAAGTCTCTCAACAGGTCCAACAGGTCATCCTTGGACTCCCTCATAAGCCGACCATGCGCCCAGATCAGGTGGTCTATATTGAAATTTGGATCAACCTTATCCAGGAACCCCCTTCCTGGATACAAAAACTGGTACGAGAAGGGCCCTGGGGAGGTCAGCCTCCCCTTGTGGCAATGAAGACTAAAGTGGCTAAAATGTCACCTCCTCCTTCTCCTCCTGCAGGCCTACCTCCACCTGATGATTCTCCTCCTCTTTCTTGACCTCCTCCTCACCGCCCTGACTCTCCCAGCTTGTCGATATCTCCCCTGCAAACCCCTAGTCCACCGCCTACGTCAAGAGCTCCCACACCTCCTAGCCCTCCCCATACCCACAGCTGTTGTCCTTCACCTTCCTCCTCTGCACCATGTCCTGACTCCACCGGGTTGCTACCTTCATCCTCCCTTTTCGAGAGATTCCTCCCTCAGATTCCTCTTAGGCCTCTATTTTCTCATATGCTCCCTTTTCTAGTAATGATTTGTCTAACTGGACACTGCAAAACCCTCCTTTTTCCAAAGACCCACAGGCATTAATATCGCTTCTTGAGACTGTTTGTTTCACCCATTTCCCAACCTGGGATGGCTGTCAGCAGCTTTTGCAGGTTCTTTTCACTTCTGAGGAGCGAGATCAAATTCATACCCTGACGAGTCAATCTGTCCTTGATACCAATGGGGAACCCACCATGGATCCAATAAGATTTAATGTTGTATTTCCCTTGACTCACACTGATTGGTACCCTAACAAATGGAGGTAAGGGGGCTCTCAATCAGTATCACCAGACTCTACTTAGAGTGATTCGAGCTGCAGCTTGAAAGCTGCCTAATTTGTCTAAGGTGTTTGAGGTGAGACAATTGGCTTCTGAGTCTCCATCGGCTTTCCTTGAGCACCTCCTGGAGGCCTATCGTATATATACACCTATAGATCCAGAGGCACTGGAAAATAGACAAGCTATTAATATAGCCTTTGTCTCCCAGTAGGCCCCTGACATCAGGTGTAAATTACAAAAATTGGAGGGTTTTGAAGGAATGATGCTAGGACAGTTAGTAGCAATAGCCCAGTAGGTTTTTGAAAACAGAAAAGATCCACAGGATATTAAAAAGTTGTCCAAGGTTTTGGCCATATTGGCAGAAGGCATACCCAGAACAAAAAGGAAAAGGGCCAACAACTGAGAACCCCACTAGATACAAACCAATGTGCAACCTGCAAAGAAATAGGTCATTGGAAGGACTGCCCAAGACTAAAAGCTAAGCTGGAGAAAGGGTAAACCACTCCCTGTGTTTTACTGGAGAGAGATTGATAACTTCAGGGTTCGTCCGCTCCCCCCCCGAACCCCAGGTAACCTTAAATGTGGCGGGGGAAACCCATAGATTTCCTGGTGAACACAGGGGCCAGTTATTATGTGTTACAGCGCCCTCTAGGGGAAATATCGAATACCTTAGCTATTCAAGGAGCCACCAGTGACGTCCAACACTACCCCTGGGCTCATACTAAAGTTACTCATTTAGGGAACCAGTCCTTGACTCATTCCTTTCTCATGGTTCCTGAATGCCCTGAGCCTCTACTCAGTGGAGACCTACTTCATAAACTTCAGGCAAATATTAGTTTCTCTGAGGATGGTCCTCATGTTCACCTCCAAGGCACATCAAGAGGGAAGAGCCCTCCCATTCACCTCTTGGTTACTTGCCCCATTACAGAGGGACACTTATTACTGACAGAGCTGGAAAGGATTCCTTCAGTGTCCCAGGCCAAACTACTGGACCTCCTCAGGCAGGAAATTCTGATTGTGTGGGCTGAAACTAATCCTCCTGGATTGGCTGTTAATCATATACTCCTAGTTATTGAGCTCTTGCCTCATGCGCTTCCTGCTAGGGTACACCAGTACCCACTCAATCTCCAGACACGTATAGGAATATCAAAACACATTTAGAGACTGAAGAAGGCCAACATCCTGGTACCTTGTGTATCAGCTTGGAATACTCCACTGCTGCCTGTCCAGAAACCTGGGACTATAGACTATCAACCAGTTCAAGACCTAAGGGAGGTAAATAAACGTGTTGTCACCCTTCACCCAACTGTCTGAAATCCTTATATGCTCTTAAGTCTCTTGCCTACAGATCAAACCTGGTATTCGGTTCTGGACCTCAAGGATGCCTTCTTCACTCTTCCAATAGCTACAGTGAGTCAACCTATTTTTGCCTTTGAGTAGACTGACCCAGATACTGGGGGTTCATCCCAACTGACTTGGACTAGGTTATCACAAGGTTTTAAGAATGCTCCAACATTATTTGACGAGGCCCTGAATAAGGACCTCCAAGAATTTCGTGGTGAGTACCCAGGGATCACCTTGTTACAGTATATTGAGGATGTCCTCTTGGCTGCCTCCAATTATGAGGACTGCCTACAGGGTACACAAGACTTATTACATATCTTAGGATATCTAGGTTATCGTGTATCGGCAAGAAGGGCTCAACTATGCATGTAAGACGTAACTTACTTGGGATATGTTATTGTTGAAGGCAAACGGGCTTTGTCTTCCAAAAGAACTGCAATCCTCCAGATCCCTGAGCCTCAAACTAAGAGGCAGATTTGAGAGTTTTTGGGATCTATAGGCTATTGTCACCTCTGAATACTGGACTTTGCTGAACTGGCTCTACCCTTACATGCTGCAGTGGGAGGGAACCCTTCAGATCTTCCTGTTTGGACTGAAAAAGAGAACCAAGCTCTCCAACAATTAAAATTGGTTCTCACTCAGGCTCCTACATTAGCTCTGCCTAATCTAACCAAACCCTTCGTGCTGTTCATTGCTGAACAACAAGGAATAGCAAAAGGGGTATTGACTCAGGCACTGGGACCATGGTGGTGTCCAGCTGCCTATCTCTCAAAAAAGCTGGACTCTGTAGATACCAAATGGCCGAACTGTTTTCGAGCTATCACTGCCACTGCCTCTATAGTAAAAGAGGCCAATAAATTAACTTTTGGACAGAAACTCCAGGTTGCAGCACCTCATGCTATTGAGGCCCTACT